>CAJNIZ010032112.1:116945-135625 GCA_905231905.1 Symbiodinium pilosum | reverse complement strand
ATTTTCTGTCTACTGAAGGGGGACTATAATGCCAAATACGGACCCCATAATTTCCCCACAATCCATATCTGGTGACTCAGTACACGACGCACAGGGGAATCTGGTCGCCGGCAACATCAGCCAAACAAGACTTGGAGGTCTAAACCTGTAGTGTGAGCTGGGAGTTTAGCAAAAAAAGGGCACACGGAAATAAGGGGATATCTGGGGGGCCTCATCAGGGATGAATTCAGAATCCCTTTAAGAAGTGTTGGCTTGGCTTGGTACTCCAGTCAAATTCGTTCTCAAAACAAGGGTATCTTTAGGGATCTCAGGGCCACCGGGATTCGGAGGAGTTATGGGGGGGTCCCCTGGCATGGGTTCTAAAGAATTATCCTGACAAAAAGGCCCGGTCACGTTCAGAGACATGGAGTAGTCGCAGCCGCAAGTGCAAGGCCCCGTCCTTGGCACATGACATGTGAGCCACAACATGTTGCCTAACTGACCAGGTATCGGGAGTATGCCCCTGAAGACCCAACATGCGTCAAGCAGTCGACATAAACTGCGCTGTTCTGACTCAAAATCGGATGTAGAAAAAATCTTAGTGAACGCTCGAAGCTAATCTAGACCGCGAACAGTAATTACCTCGTACTCTGTGTACCTCTCATGCCGAATCATTTCGTGACCGTAAAACAACACTGAGAATCATCATATAGAAGGTGAGCCCACTTTCACTCCTTAGGCACTGCTAGATTGGGCCTGGCTCAGTCTGAATTCTGTGTGCAAACAAATTCAGAGCAGTTCCTAGATTTTTTAAGCATTAGATCTTCGACCTCGGAGTTGCGGGGCACGCGAGATTGTGCATCAGCAATCTGTGGTTGGATGAAATCACGTGGATAGTAGAATCAGAAATAACTGTAAGAATAACAGTAACAACAATACTAGGCACAATGCATGCAATAGCAAGAAAAAGCAAAGCAACCCTAATCTCTTACCCTAGCTTCCTGCTTCCAGACATTGTTTGTAGCACGCCGAGGCCAGAGCTGCGAAGAGGCCACATGAAGTCCCTGGACTTGCCAGGTCAGTGCCTTTTGGGGCTCAGCTGATTTATCAAGCTTTGAGGAGATTAGGGCCAATTAGGAGTTAGAGTTTAGGGCTTAGGGTTGAGGATGGTTTGGGGTTGAGGGGCGGGAGAAGGTGAGCATGCACCTCGCCGGAGCGTGCTGGGCGGCAGAGATTCAAAGCTCAGGTTTTTCGCTCCACGTCTTCAAGTCTGTGGCCGCGGTGTGGTCTGCTACTTTTTTTACAGCAAAGGGCTCACGCATAGAGGTTGGGGTTCGAGGGAGAGGTACAGGGGACTCAATGTACAGAGGCTCGGGGAAAGTGGGGAGTATGTGGCCTTCCAAGGAAAACATCAAGGCGCACTGGCAGCCCTTACCATTGAAGTCTCGTCCCCCTGGGTCGTACTGTTTCAAATTGAAAGAAGGTGGCTACCCAGAACCACTCGCAAAGGGATCCACAGAGCTTTTATAGGGGGTCTGCTTCTGAGATGGCGCCGCAACAGATTCCCCCCGGCTGATGTACCTACAAATCAATACAAATGAGTTTTGGGGTCCGGATTCCTGTTCTTATGCCTTCCTTGTCGTGGCCTTGATTCTGACACGCCCCTGAGGGCACAGCGTATCTGGGCCGGAGGTCGGTGCGTGCAACGAAGGCCTCAGAAGTATGAGACGATTGTGGATCTTAGGGTCTTAAGGGCTGCGGCCTACGGAGCTCCAAGGCACCATTCCCCGAGTCATATCGCCTGCAGCCATGAACCTCCGTTTCAATCCCCTCCCAACAAGACTGAACCCCCCAACGGATAAATTTTCATACCATGTAAGTACATACGCAATACTTATTGTAAGAGGGGGAGTTGCTTCCTATGGGAGGGAGTGAACTCCAAGGTATGGGATTTTTGGCACAGCTGTCTACCAGGTTACCATGGGACTCAAAGTCATGTGCCTTTTCCTAAAAATAGGGGTACTTGGCAGATTTGGGGGATGCAGTATGATTGTGACTCCTACACCGAAGATAGCACACACACTCTGAGAGACTCTCTTTGATTTTCCCTTTCCAGGTTGGCGCAGGGCTTGGCCCGAACTAGAAATAATCTGAATGTCCAATGCAGCCTTGGCTCAGTCGAGGGATCCCTCAGAAACCAGCCTAAATTCTGTAGAATATACGTTGAGACCAATTCCATTTGGAGACACGCCCAGATGTCTCATCAGCATACAGAGGGATCTTCACGAATCTGATTCTGCGTGGACATCTCCCCAAGCAAGGAACTCATGTTCGCCAAAATGAAGGGTCTTAGGGACCCAGCGCTACGTATGCATTCAATGGGGTCATAGGGGTTTCTCCGGCGGAATACTCTCTTGCGAGTATGTTGAGAAGCTACCATGTCAGCAACCAGGTTGCGACAGGAAAAACTGAAGCCCTCATCGCAAATTGATGTTGGGCTGCAACATAGGGTGGTGCAGGTCCATCCTTTGGGCTGCAAGGCTTCAACCATAATCCATAGGGGTGCAGGGAGTTTTGTTGTTCCTGCTGCGTCATTCCTGGGCAGTTGCAGGTCGCCTTTGGCGCGGCTTAGGTGTCCCTGATAAGGCTATGGTATTGTGGACCCCCTTATGGTCTGCCCCTGAGGCCCCGGCTAGCTGCTGCAATGTGAGCGCAGATCCATAAAGGACACAGGCCACAGAGATGATAAAGACCCACGCGCGGCCTCGTTTTGACGAAGGTTTCAAGCATGCAGCATGGATCCACCAACCCCTTCGAAAGGAGATTAGGGGACTGTTGGCTTCGCCGACAAAACTAGATCCCTACTGCTTTTGGCAGACGATTCCAAGATTTTGGGCTTGGGTTTACGCACTTCATCAAGTTGCAAAAAAAAGGCGCCAACATGCGCCAACTATGGCTCCAAACATCCATAGCAGATGAACGTCAGCATCGCAATGCCCCACTACCACAGCTACTCCAGCCCCTCATCCCCTGAAACTCCAGGCCATGCCCGGCGATCTGAAGTGCAAACCTAGTAGCAAGTATCCAGTACGGGGTAAGTGAGCATGAAAGTGACATGGAGGCTCATTTGTAGTTGTCACTCAGCTTGTAAGTAGGATAGCCCGATTGGAGCCAGTTCGAGAACTACACAAAAAAAAACCACAAAAGACACATTCCTAACAGCTCGATGGGGACTAGGTGGGTTGCTTGGATTGCCTCCATGATGGCCCAAGGCCATAACCCTCAACCCTAAACCCTTTCCCAAGCACAGGAGCCCACACAATGCTTTGAGTGCACGACTCATCCGGATCGGATATCGCCTCAGCCAACGTTGGGCCGGGGAAAATGTTTCAACAGTCTAAACCAACCCATGTCTAAACACAAAATGCTTTAACATGTTCACCCTGCACCTGCTCGACGTTTTTACCCACACGAGGGCCAAGAGGAACCATACGTTTAAACCGTTTGAACTTGCACCACGGGCTCCGTTTAAACATTTAAACTGTTTAAACCATTGAACCGAGCGGACCAAGGATCTCCCAGGGCATTCCAGCTTTCCCAGGGCCTCCCAGGGCCTCCCAGGCCTCCCATCGCCTTTCAGGGCCTTCATTGAGTGAGTCCTCTAAGCATATATTGCTATATATGATGGATAGTGCTGCGTTTAAACCGTTTAAACTGTTTGAACGTTTAAACGTTTAGACTTGAACTACGTTTAAACTGGTTTAAACCGTTTAACCTTGAAACTTGGACCATAGGCTCCGTTTAAACGCGCAAACGGTTTAAACCGTTCAAACCACGAAGACGAACGATCATTGGGTCACTCCTCTAAGCATATATTGCAATATGTTGCGGCGTCCCTTATGCTCGAATTCTTTAAATCCATGCCAACCAGAAAATGTTTGAACCCGTTTAAACCCGTGCTACCCAGAAAATGTTTAAACGGTTTAAACGTATCCCAGCAGGCAATTATTCAAGCATTGTTAAACGATAATTCAACAAGAAATGTTTGAACAGTTTAAACCCACCAAAATGCTGAAACGTTTAAACCTAAACGGTGTTTGGAGCGACCCTGGCCTCAGCAGGATCCCAAACCTCCGAAACCTTAGGGTTTAGGAGGGTTTTGCTTTATCCTTTATCACTCCTCTATCCAAACTGCCTGAGTCATGACTTAGGGTTCAAGATTTACGCTTTAGTGCTCAGAGTCGAGGGGTTAGGGTTAGGGTAGGAACCTTCCGTGGCAAAATCTTAAAAGGTTCGGTAGAAAGGAACGCTCATGTTGTGACTGCTTCCCATTGATGCCGCGCCTTTCCAATGTGGAGGTTGGGACTTTGAATGTCAGTAGGGGCGTTCTTGCGTGCAAGGTAAGGGGTCTTGCTTGAACTCATCTATAACCCAACCTGAAGACAGTCGTTCTCGCCCTGATCATGCCTTTGGCGTGATGGCACACGAGCATTTGCAAAACTGCTAGTCCCCGGTCGGAGGGTTCCTGGGGAGCCTGATGCGGTTCACTGGACTATTGCACATACATAGAGATCAAATGAATGTGCCCACCTCGCACATGCGCAAGCAGGCACCCTCATTTCTCTTCGCCAGGGAATCAACACGCTTCAAAACACAAACAAGGCAAGCACGGAGTCACCCGCTCTGTTAACGTTTGCGGGGCCACCATGCCCGTCACAGGACAAGGATCAAGCGATGAAATGCGCTGCAAGCCCCAGGACTTGGCATAGAAGCTTTCATTGGGTAGGAAGGCCACTCATACTTCAGAAACACTTCTTCGTCTCTAATACTCAACTCCTGCAGCGCATCGCTTGTCAAAGCTGAGGCAAATTTAAAACCGGCCAAAACAGCAGCAGGGGTATGTGCAAAAATGATGGCGGTTTGCGCGATTACATTACCCAGGATCTTGTACTTCAAAGACAACCAAGACTTGCACATACACATACCTGACCATCTGGCTCTTGCTTCAAACTTGTTCTGGTGATTCTGCTGCAGGACAGCAGACATCATCATGAAAGGAGCGTCGGTCCTCTGCGATGTTGCCATGCTCCCCTGCATGACCTCCCCTCTACTTCAACATCAGAAAATCAAAAGCCCCCTCGCCTCCTAGGAAAGGCTTCTACAAACAAACCTCCCAAACTCATCTGCAGCTCTTGGCAAGCGGCATGGCAACAGCTGGGCCGTAGAAAAAACGTCCCGCAGGCTCACATGAAAGACAACAGGATACTTCTCGTAAGCATCACCCAAAAAGGGTACACCAGAGCAAGTACGCTCTGTCTAAATCCTAGAAGGCTGCACTATCACTATATTCGAATTCGAAGGTCTCTCAGACTTCCCGAGCACTTCAAAAACAAGATCTTCAACGATGGTCTTGATACTCTCCTCCATGGAGTGGTCAGGCGACCTTACAGTTTTGACACAGCCGATAATGTTACTTTCATCGCATTAAAAGGAGCAAGAAAATCCAATGAACTTACCCAGCTGCTGCGTTGCGCATGTCTCGAGATACTCCACGAGCTTCTTGTGAATCTTGGCGTGCACAAAGTTCATGGCCATTAGCGCTGTTGGATCGTGCCGTCGCATGAACACTGTCTTGGGGATGCCATTGCGCAAACGCTGCAGGACCTTTCCTCGGTCTTTGCGCATTCTATGTTGCGTCTCGCGCACGAAGGCCACAAAGCTCAAGAAGTAAAGGCCACCAACCTGGTCTTCCGGACTTTGAGGATCAGAGACTTTCTCATGTAAGGATTGGATTGTGTCGTCATCCATTTCGTCGAGGAACTTCACCAGGGCGTGGTAGATCTCTTTAGCACCGCTTTTGATGTTCTGCTCAATCCTCTGGAGTTCTTGAGCATGCCTCTTATCCCGTGGCTCGTTCGTCAGCAACTTCCTAGCAACCCTCCGCAGGAGGCGCGTGACGGGCGCTACCATGGTCCACGGCGAGCAGTTCATTTTGAGTGTTTTTCAGCATTTGTGCCCGTGCCTACAAGACCACGAATGTTTCTGGTTGCTCCAATCTTGTCATTAAGAAGATTAACACTCAAGTTGGCTGGCGGCCTCCGCTTCTGCTAATGGCTGAGCAATGCAGTAGACACATGGCTCCCAGTATTTAGGGGACATGAGGGCAAACCTCTATCTTGAAGACATTTGGTCCCCTGCATTTTGGTGTCCAGGCTCCAAACGCACTTGACCTCTGCCCCCGCAACCAAGCTGCATGAAGGCCAGCAGGATCAGCGGGCAGATGATGAAAAGCAAGACAACAAGGTTCCAGGCCTTTCACTCACAGGGGTTTCAGGTTCAGAGCTTGGGTTTTAGGGCTCAAAGTCTTGGCTATGCTTTTGGGAAATGCCCTTTTAATGTTGACGTATTTGGGGCTTCGAGCACTATTCCTGGCAAGCACCCCGGGTCTCATAGCTTGTGCTTGTTGCCCTAGCTCTATGCTACATTCCGCGGTCCATTACAAGGCTTGCGATCATACAGAATCAAAGGATGTTCTGCCGCATGAGCTACTATTTTATGTGTCTATAGCAATGCAGCATGAGAAGAGGAATCACAAAACAGAAGAAGTGCAACACTATGGCTGCGGTCCGTTGGACTAGGTCAGACTTCAACATTGCAATCCTTGTCCAACGATTAAACCATAGCAAACACCTCTCAAGCATGCGAGATGCTTCGGTGGGTTACCAGGCTGGTTCTTTCTACTACACCCAAATTTTGCAGCGTTATGCCATTTCACACAAGCCTTCATGCTGCCTTGCTCGATTTTGCTTGAGCTCTGCTGGCTGCTTTCCCGGGTGTACACTATTTACGTTACATTGTATCTATGAATTAGCATGCCCAAGCTCCAGCACTACGCGATGAACCTCAGCTAAGCACCATCTAAGCTCTAGTCATGACATGTCCACACTCCCTTTCCCGTACAGCCAAAACACCGTTTGACTTCACAAAGTTCCCTGGGTCGCGCATTCTAGTGCGAGAACTACCGTCAAAACTTCTTTCTCATCTGGGTAAAAAATACCGGATTTTTTGTTGGCGGGATGTGTGTTCCCCTATCCCCCCATGTATCCCTACACCTCCTCATGTATCCCCAAATAGATTCTATGTGACCAAGATATTTCAACATAAGCACCTGCGCCATCAGCTTCACACAGCTTGGATTAAGGCTTCGGCCAGGAGAACTGGGGCCAAAAGCACTGCCAGCCTCGGTGGCAGTGGATCTTGTAGGAAAGGCTTGAAGGATTCCGGGTTGCGGCTAAGGAACTTGAGTTAAGTTACGTTTCTATAAGAGGAAAATGCTATCATTCACCATTCGACAAGAATATAGTTATTATCGTGCTCCTAGCCTTACAACTACCACTTCTCTTACTCTCCCTATTCCTGTTACTGATATACTGATTTCATTGCTGATACTCTGACGCGTAGAAGTATGGTATCGTATCTCTATTACCCATGCCATGCCATCCATACACTCTAGAATCGGTGGCTCAGCGCCGGACACAATTCCCAGCGACCGTGTGCCGAAGTGCTCGGCATTTGCTAAACGCACTAATGGCCTGCCACTTCATCATCATAGTAACCATACGCTAACAGTACAAAGAATTGTAGTAATGCTAGTAAAGGTACGGTAGGCCTGACGAATTGTGGAAGATAAGTAGCACAGGGTCATGCAGGATTTCAGTTTCATACACATGTGAGGGATAAGGGATGAGGCTTAGTTTAGGGCCAGGGATAGCTTAGGCGTGTATGTTGGTGCAATCATGGGCCCCTGTTCAAAATCCTTCGCAATTCCTGTTGCAGCAGATAATATTTTACGAGACAACGGCGGGATGTGGTGGTGGCAGAGGCTTGCGAATGTAGGTTACGCTCCCACAAAAGGGCAATCTTACAAACTCCTCATGAACAACTTAGGCTCTTTCTCGGGCCCTTGGAATGCTGACGCTGGGGTTCGGGAGTTACTCATAGTCGTAGCCGGCTACTTCAACATTTCCACGTCGCCCTGCCGATGTCGACTCCGTGGGCTGTGCAGCCATGACTTCTCTGCCACGCTCTGCCGTGCTTCTGTCTCACACTTTCCAATGTATCTACACCACACATAGTCATTGAGATGTCATTAAGCATGATCTGTAGAAATATGTAGAAATCAAACCAGCCTTGCTGGAGGTCTGACATGGGCCTTCCTTTCGGATGTCACTTTCCGGAGGATAATCAAATCTCTATGGCTTGTGTAACCAACCACTGGACCCAGCCGCAAGGCACCCGCGTCCTATTCGGACTTCCTCGCGTTCCCCATATTCAGGCTGTCAGGCTTATTGTGTATGCGGTCCACATCTAGCCCCATTTCATCAGGCCTGTAGCCAGCTAGGAACTTCCACACTGTCCGGATGCATGGGCAGTGCTTGTTGACACCGGCTACGTCAAGAACGAAGTCCTGCGGAGGCAACGGAGGCAACATGGTTGTCGACTATCTTGAACATGAGATCCCTTATGGTCACTGGAGTGCCCAGGAACACGTGTATTCAGCACGTTGCAAGAGGTCGGATGATAGTTAGCACAACTGACGATAAGGCCGGAAGAGAGCATCTTCTTACCATCCTATATACCCCCAGTTGTCATTCAACATTCCATCTTGTTGTCCATTTGATTCTCCATTGTTGGGGTAATATCCATCTATACCCCTTTAACGGGACCTCGGGTTTCCATTTAATTTTCGGTGGGATTCTCTATTACTGGGGTAATCTCCTTACATATAACCCCAATATATCTTCCTAAGTAGGAAAAAACAGCGAGGACGCTGCAAGGGGCGGTGCTGTCGTGGGATATCCTCAAGACCTGCATGAAAGCCCCGAACCTGTATTGTGCACGATATGGTGGTTTTGGGGGTCCCCACAAGAAGGATTATAATATTTTGGGGTCTATATTGGGGTCCCCCAATTTTAGGAAAGTACCACGTGTCTTAAGCTTTCCTGTTGAGTGTAGTGATACGGTTGATGGACGACAAAATCCTACAGGACACCATATACCTGAACCTGGACCTTTTCGAATACTCTACTACACTTAGTTAGGGTTATGCAGGATCTAAGGTTGAAACCATCCTTTGCTCACATGTTTGCAGTTCCTGGAATGCTGACTATCCGGAGTACCTTGGCTTTTACGAGAGGAGTTAAGGGCTAGCAGATGCCTGAGATCATCCCAAAGCTTGGAGTGGAAGCCACAACGTCTCACAAAGAGCCCCTTCCCCCATATCTTAAGCGCGAACATGTCTCAAAAAGCGAGGGGAGGGGATTCTGTCACATATTCGCGAAACATCTCAGGATCCCATGCCAAGAAGCCTTACATTTCGCACACCGTTACTTGATGAAGGGACCCGGGCTTCACTCCTTCTGTGACTGCCCAATGAGGGCCAAGTCATGGATGGTGACCCCAACCCAGGCCACCAAGGTAAGGAGAAGCCACCACAGCGCCTCAGATGGATTTCTGCAGACCAGATGTGCTCAGGACTCCATCAAGCTTGTGCAGCCATAGTCAGCCGTGTGTTCTCACATAACTCGTACTTCAACTGCTATGGTATGGTATGGGAGATCTGCATGCTTCAGAAGCTACTCAAGTTTGCTGGTGTCCAGTTCAAGGCTAAGTCCGAAAAAATGAGCTTTGATTGCAAAGCGCCAGCAGTCTGCGCACCTTGCATGAACATAAGCTTATGCCCTGGGAGTGCTGCGGCGGGCTTTGGTTCGCGCAGTCCCCTTTGACTCGAAAAGATTTGGAACCCCAGTAGAAATTATAATTTCAGCAAAATATTAGGAGTCTAGGAAACAGAAATTAAAAACTATTTTCAGGAACCTTGTAGTTGAGAACTGGGTCATTCAAAAAAAGGATTTGAGAGTGGCGGCATGAACCTTTTAGAATTGCAGTGGTACTTGACTGCCAGGGAGGTTCAGTACTGAAAATCTGACATCGCCAAGGGGGTGGGCAGGAGGCAGGCATTCCTTGCTTGGAGCTCAAGATTCCGTCCATGGGATGTAACATAGATTTCAAGATAAGCTTCCAAACGAGCTCAATGCTGCCAATCTTTTGAGCACTGGAAGGTGGAATGCAACAGGCTCAACCATGCCGGACGGCCTCACGGAGATAACAGGCCCCGAATCTGGTCAAGAAACTCCCAAGCCCAAAAGAGGAAACAACCTGTAGAATCTACATCCACACAACTTCCGTGCACCTCAGTCCAAAATCCTGATACCCTAACACCACTAAGCACAGAGCCCATGCGCCCATGAGATCGTAGTCGAAACCGGCTGCGCCCATGGCTAGTGCGAGCCTTGTCAACCATCTCTGCCATGAGAAGGGCCCAGCTCTTGGGGCTTGTGACATCCGGTTTTTTGTTAAATAGGATTATATAGGGGTTATCACGGGTTATATAGGGATCATGGAAAGGAAAATGAAAACTACTATTTACGGTTTAGGGAAGCACTGCTAGGCACCAGGTAGGCTTCAAACCCTTCACCTTACACCCTAACCCCCCTGTTCCAAAGAGCAAAAGTCCTGCCACCTGCGATCTCCTAGACTGCAGGCTTCAAACCTTGTACCATGTACAAACCGTGTAAAAATTGGGGACCGTAAACCCTAAACTTTTTAAGCTGAAAAGATTAGGAAGATGTGGAGATTATGAAGGGTTGCACAGTCGCGTTCGCGGATTATTGGATGTTAATCTGAGAGACCCCCACTTGGCTTTTAGATGCACGAAGGCAAAAACATTAGATGCTAGGTAACTCTGGGCCCCTGTTCAACCTGCAGTGCAAATCTTCTGTGCTTCAACCAAGCCGATACTCAAAGTTTGCAATTCCTCTTGCAGAAGTGTTTGTTTCGTTAAGAAGTCGCTGCTCAGTGGTTTGGTGACAGGTTTAGGCAAGTTTCTGGCAGGGGTTGTAGCAACGCTATTTTGGTGCTCATTTCTCGAATGTAAAGATCCATGAGTCCAAACATTCAGGTAAGGCTATTTACGTACTGTCGACAGACGTACGCAACGGATCTCGCACGACGGAGAGTCTGGCCTACACCTTGGCGGATCCACCTTCACGGATCCGTGGAAGACGCCACTGACCCAAGGCTGCTGCGGTCGCTGGAGGTCCTGTGTGTGGAAGCTCACGTCCCTGTAGCGCAGTTTGTTGCAAAGATCAGTGCCCGCCACAAAACGGCCGGCATGGAAGATAACCGTGGCAATTGTCGAGACCCGAATGGGAACATAATGACTGCTGATCACTGCTGCCTTGACGATAACTACGGCTGGAGTTTTCTACGCGGAGGCCCTTCCCACACCGGGCACCAGCTGTCCAAAAGAAAAGCGAGAGACATGGGCACTTCAGGGTTGTGGGTGTATGTAGGCCTGCACATCGCCCCAGACAGCAGTGGAACTTCACAGCGATATTTTGCGAAGAACTCCTTCAGCCGAGCGAGGGTCTCAAAGTGGCAGGTTGCGTTTGGCAGGTGTCATCAGGGTGTGATGCCTTTGGGTACACGTCTGACTTCACAGTTTCTTCTCGGTCTGTCTAGGATAACAAGCTCTGTCCATTAGTCTTGCAAGCTCAAGAGTCTGTACTGCTGCAGCAGACCTGCCCAGAAGACTGATCGTTTCGCCAAACTCGGACCTAAGCGTCACACGCCGTCCTCGTCTGCACCTGGAGCCTTGAAAAGCACTTCATCCTGGCATGAACTGGGCGCATGGCCGACAACATGGAAGGAAAGCTGCCATCAGATCATGTAGCGGATGGAATTAAGTGAAATCCCCTCTCTCCAAGCCCCTGCCAACTCCCCCGACAGCTACCAAGCCCTTGCGGAGAAGATGGCTTCGCGCATGGGTGCCCACACTATCCTGGCACCTCATCGCTATTCCAGATGGTCGACGTGAACACCTGAATCATAGCCGACTGGAACAGGCTGAAAGTACTTGTGAGGAAGCATAATGCTTGCTGGCACATTACTAGCTGCTAGCCTAAGCAGGAAGAAAAGTTGTCATCACAGCCTCAGCACCCATCATGCCCGCAATGCGTTCCCCTTGAGTCTTTCCATCCCCCTTTGCAGGCCTGGTCATAGCGCTGGGGCCAAGAGGTCAGGCAGAGCGGCTGCTCCGACGTCGATCGCGACAGATCCAGGGATGAGTTCTTGGCACGTTCGCAGCGACAGTTATCATAACCGGTTGGCCCTTTGCAGGGGGCTGTGGGAGCAGCTATTCCAATGATTTAGGACTCTCTTTTCGCTCACCTTCCAATTCCTGGCTTCGGCTCTCACTACCTGCCCTCTCTCACACAGCAGACTTTCTGTGAAGACAGGTGATCAGCTCGAACCATCTGTCGAGATGGGCAAGTCAAAACTATTTGGAAGGCCAAATGATTTTGAGAAACGGACGACGGAGGGAGAAACCATCCGTACCACTCGCGACTAACTCTGAGGCTCCTGCGCTCAATCCAGACATGTACCTCATATTCACTTCATTCTTGAGAATGATGTCCAGATCCCCTATCTGCACATACGCAAGACAACAGTGTACCCCTTGATTGCTAAGCTACTTACCAAGTAGGCTTTGAGGCCCCAAGAGGGGGAAAATCCATACAAATTGACTTAGGCTGCTTCATCTCATCATCCCACCTGGCCGCCGCAACATCAACACAAGCGGTTTGAGGTCGCCACATGTACACGGAGAGCCCAAGCGTCCCAGAGAGAAAGCTGAAGAAAACTACCTGCACCGGTGGCCGGTCGCTGTACACTTTAAATTAAACTCAGTACTTACAGCGCGTTCCCATAGAACGATTCCTGCCTTTTTGGGCAGACAATGAATTCCAATCTTGTGCAGACGATGGCTCCAGAGGCTTCATGCAAAATTGGTTGGAACCTCCCTCTGCCCTGCCAGAATGGAAAGCCATGTCTCAGAATGAGGGCCCGCATTATGACACGGATCTTATCACTGATGCCCAAATCCAAACTTCCAGTGAGACCTTCTGATAAGGCACAAGTAGATCGGGGATTCATGAAGATGCTGGCTCCCTTTTGCGAGTCCCTGAAACAAAATCCTACTACTTGGGACTTTTCATTGAGAAGTGCCCAGGCAAAACAGGGGCCAGACTCATGCTACTGTGGGGAGCTATAGGAGGTCTTGAACATGTTCCCTGAATATTGTTTGTTCATACACTCTCCACAGAATTCCCACATATCCCTAGATTCTCAGGGGGACCCTGTTAAGAAACACCCGTACGAACCAAACTCTTTAATCGGCAGTACCACAGGGAGCCCCAAAACGTGAGAAGTATCCAGATGCGACCAGAACGAAATGCAGCCGTAAGTTCCCCGAATCTTCAGCCCCTCATGCTTAGTTGGGGAGGTTATGGGCACAATCACAGGGATGATTCTGTGGATTATATAGCGACTACTGTTGGGAGCCAGCCCCCCGAACAAGCCTGGATAGGTTTACCTACTCCGCTACCCTCAAGAGACAAGAGCCTGCAAAACGGAAATTCGAGGGAGCTTTCCAATATCTTTCGAAGCTTCTTCCTTGTGTTCAGTTGACAGTAACCAAAGATATGGAAAGTCTCCTTTTGCGAGCCCCGTATGATAAGGATTACCATATAATGGGATCTATACAGGAATTTTCTTCTCAAGTCCTTTGGAGCCCCTCTTCTGCAGGCCCTGAACCCTAAACCCTAAACCCTGAAGCCTTGATTCTGGAAGGCCATCGAGGTTTTGCTCCACACCTTCAGAAATTGTGTGGTAAGGTGTTATCCCAAAGGGATCTGAGAACTTGCCGAACTTTATGGGGATTAGGTTGGGGTTGTTCCGGGCTGATAGTAAGTGTGAAGCTCTGCAACCCCTGGTAACTCTTGGGAATCAGGGAATCATGCCATAATCGTACTAACCGTGGCAACCCAGCTAATCACACCTGCTGCCGTGCTATCTCTCTTCAGAAATCCGATCCAAGTAGGTGTCGTATACTTGTCGTGTATGGCGTATGGCAGCTCGGAACAGGTGACTAGTATGCCGGCTGTCCCGCCTGAGGGCGCGTTCACCCCCTAAAAGTGTGTGCTTGAAACAGACCAGCGAACGACTTTGCTTTCACCCATCGTGCAGGCCCCACGTCGTATCATCGGTGGGGCTTGCACTGACAATACACGTAATGACTGAACAGTTATCCTAGTGCTCGCAATCTCTAGGTGCAGGTAGCATTGAAGGTTTTGCTGTGGGGCGGCACGACGGTGATCTGCGTTCTACTGCTTCACTACGGGAATCGATCCCCCCCCAGAAGTCCATGATGGATGACAATCATCTTCCTGAAGCCTCGGATTCCAAAGGACCAAGACTCGCACCTCAACCCTACTTGTAGAAACCACGGAGCTTGCGCAGTTGTTTGGTGCTAGAACTCTGCAGGATAGAGCGCTTCATGCATCATGCAAGGATCCACCGGAAATTTTGCAAAAAGATGCTATTTGACTCCCAAGTGGCTCTTTCATCCGTCACCCAGGTCCCTAACTGCTGGACATTGAACCCTGATCTTCTGCTCGGTGAATTATTGGCTTGGTTGTGGAGCCCCTATTCAGCTGGCTCTGCATTCCGGAACCTCCTTGCCCACATGCAGCCACCGAACCTCGTGCTCTTGGGCTTAGTAGGCACGGTCCGGTTTTGAATAGAGGCTTTTGCACTTTGAAACCAGAGGAACTTTGCTGGAGGGAACCCTACGGAACTTTGAAACAAGTGGTACTCGATTGTAAAGAACCCTACGGAACTTTCAAACAAGTGGCACTCGATTGGAAAGAACCATACGTAACTTTCAAACAAGAGGAACTTTGTTAGAAAGAAGTCTACGGAACATGTAAAACAAGAGAAACTTGATTGGAAAGAACTCTGCGGAACTGCATAACAAGAGAAACTTCATTGGAAAGGGCCCTCCGAAACGTCAAAACAAGAGGATGGAAAGAGCCCTGAGGAACTTTAAAACAAGAGGAGCTTGTTTTGAGAGAACCCTCCGAACTTTGAAACAAGAGTAACTTGATTGGAGAGAACCCTACGGAGCTTTAGAACAAGAGGAACTTGATTGGGAAGAGCCACGCCGAAGGCCATGCTTTGCTGATGAAACATTAGGCGCCCTGGGTAAGAGCATCGGTGGAAATCCGAACCTGAACCAATGCTCCAGACCTCAATAAGGTTTATATGGAGGTTTTATAGGGATAATGGAAGATAAAATGGAAACTACTATCATATTGGGGTTATATAGGGGTTATATAATCTACCTGAACAGGTCAGGACCGACACAGTGCTCTACGAGAGGACTCACCATATAAGCATTCTGAGGTTGCGCTGTGAAAAGCATAGAGAAAAAGTCATATGTGGCAAAAGCCAGTGTGGTCACATGACACTCACTCTGAAATCAATTTGTAAACGTGCACCTTATCACATTATCCTTGTCTAGAATACTGTGCGATTGACTGCAGGGTTCCACGCTTTCTGATAGTTCAGTTGGATTGCTTTGAAGGAGGATGAGGAGGTTCGGAGGGACAGGAGCAAAAGCAGGATGACGACATGGCATATGCTTTCCACAAACGGCAGGCCCTCAATGTATACCGCAATATAATTATACAGTCCATATGATGGGCCCGAATCTTAGGAACAAGGCAAGAATCGCCAGACATCATGGATGCCTTCTACAGCTGAGGTCCGTGCCTGTCGCTACTGCGAGCAGGAAGCAATCACTAAACCAGACGAGATCCGTCTACTGAAATTTTTAGGTCGAGGTCGGATGACTTGAGTGGTGGTAAACGACCGCTAATTTTCAAACTTTTGGAGGGGGACCGGAACAGAATCTATGTTGCATTCCTCATCTTCCCCCAATGCCTCCCAGGCGGTACGCTGGATCTACGCTCTACTTTAAACGGACATGCATCTATGCCTTCATCGTACTTGGCAATGCTTTCTTGCGGGTGAAACTATGAGCCATTGTGCCAGCAGACGCATAGCATATCCAAGCCTGCACTTGCAAAAACGAGAGCAGCATACTGGCTGTTACAAACTCCAGCTTGAGACTTATCTGAGAGGATTCTGGCGGGGGCTGTTTCTTCAGGATGCTGCTCTGCCAACGCGGCAGGCAGTCGCGTGCTAAACAACGGTAAGGTTGGCGGCTGAAGCTCATCATGCAAGATGCTGCAACAAGAGCTAACAACTACACATGAATGCCAGTGTTCGGCCCCGGCCAGATAGGAGCTGCGGCTGGAAAAGACACTTCTAGACTCTGACCTTAGTGTTGTAATGAGGTCTAGCAGCTGCCAGTAACCTGACGAGGTTCAATCTGACGATGTGGAGATCTGAAGAGTGAGTCATGAACATTCGGAGAAGCCATAGGTAATTGAGCATGCTTTTGCAAGACACCTACACCAACCATTTCCCAAGCCTTCATCTGCACGGGCCCATCGGGATTCCCATACCTCTTTTACCAGATGGTTCTTTGACTCAGGGTTTGGGGAGCTTAGATTTTGGTCAGTTGGGCTGTCACACAGCTTCCACCTTGCTTTCCAGCGATAACCCAATGCGAAGAAGTGGCGGGCATATATATATATATATATGTATATCTATCTATCTGTCTATCTATCTTATGGATCGAGATGGTCCGAACTAAGCATCGGATTTCGGAGCATTGCAGGTTTCTGCAATCACCATAGCCAGTCCTGCCTTACCTCTTCTGCGAGATTAGCGAGCAAAGCAAATGAAAAACCCATCACAGCGGAGACCGCCAGCACCCAGCCAGCCGGGGCACTTCTCATAATTCTTCCGCGCGGCATCATCTGTCAATGCAGCATATGCCTTGGAGACCTCCGTGGATTCTGCAGCTGAATTCCATGGCCTATTGTCAGAAATCCTGAGGTATAGCACCCGGCACTCGGTTTGGTGCTTCAGGGTGGAGAAGATGCTGTAGAACTATACTTACAGCTGGTTTTCACAGGCAAGCCCCCTGATTGTACCCACGACCTAGGCTGCAACTTGCTCATCTTAGATTGGCAAAATTGTGGTCGCATGTGGCTTCCCAGTACGATGCAATCCTGCATACGTTTTGACAATCCCCCGTATATGCTTTTGCCGTTGAACATCTGCCAGAACGTTCGCTGCGGAGCCTGCTGGAAGAGAACTGGCGCCAGAGGGTTGTCCTTGTCCTGCCGATTGGTAGAAGAGTAAGGCTATTGTGACTTTCCCATGTAGCCAAATGCAAGATGCAGCGCTCTCAGAAGATTGGCACGCTCCAAGTTTACATCCAACCAGACATGGACAACTCTAGACGGCGGCTACACGCTAAACCCTACACCAAACTCACAATCCTTAGAATATAGTCCCTATACAATCCCAACCTAATATATTCCCCTGTTCGCTACTCAGCGCCAGTAGGAATCTTTTCAAGCAGGGGCTCCTTGTCTGGGTGATGCTGCAGGGACTTCGTGTGGTACGCCTGGAGTCGCAGGGCGTAGTACATCTTAGTGAAATTAGGGTCTGGTGTTTAGGGTTGCACATGATACCGTACTGGATTTGTGACTGGATGACAGGAGGGGCATTATCTTCATCATTCAGGCATGTACCTGAATTACGATGACCATAGCTAAGAACAGGTTTTGGACTTTCCTTTGGCATCGGCAGGATGACTCCTGACATTTTAAGAAACATAGACAAAAAGCCCAGTACCCCTCAGTCACAGAATATGCTCGCATCATCCAAGAGATATCGCCCCCTTAAGTAGATAAAATATGGAAATGTCCAATATCGTAGCATGATCCTCTTGTACTCTATCTACTGCAGTGGACCTAGACCCTAAACGCCTTCTACCCGAAATATTCTAATCCTTATTATTGGGCCCCAAAAGGGTACCCGAAATTTTGGGAAACCCCTAAGCCCTATATACCCCTAAAAAACCACTATATAACCCCCATAACTCCTTTAAAGGAACCATGAAGGAACCCGGAATTTTTGGGAAACCCCCATTTGTGCACCAAATTCTCCGGGAGAGTCAGCCTTCTTGATCTCTCGCAGCTCCGCACCTCTTTGGACCTGGGACAAGCAGCTATCAGCAGCTAACATCCCTGGGGGGGTTGGGGTTTAGGGAAAATAACGGGGATAACTAGGCTTATTATATGGCTTGAAGGATGAGAGTGGGGATAACTAGGGCTATCATATGGAAGGGGGATACCTAGACTGCCTATAGGGGGTATTAACCAACTTGCTGCGTCTTCCTGCCTCCAAGTGCGAATGGCTATGTCTCAAAGTACAGGGCTCCCATATTGTTGCAAAATGCACCGCATCCTCAGCATGCGGAACCCAAGAAGGGCAGAACTTTGTGAGGCTTCCATGTTCCGCTTCGCTAGCTCAGTCTCTGCGAGGGCCTTCAAGAAAAAGGGGAGGCGACGACGAAAAGATCAGAATCAAAACGCAACTGCTGCGAATAGCAAAAACGTGTGAGATGAGGAAGCATGCAATGCCCAGCAACACAGCTCATCCAAACCAATCATAACGTGTTAACAACCCTAATCCACAAACCCACTCCCAACACCACTAAGCAAGCGCCAAATCCGAAGCCCTAATCTCGAACCACTGGGTTCCTCAGGGCTGGCAGAGGATAGAATATGGCTTTGGGGTATAATAAGATCCCCATA
>CAJNIZ010032112.1:105736-116681 GCA_905231905.1 Symbiodinium pilosum | reverse complement strand
TAGTGGGATAATGGAAAAGAAAACGGAAGCTACTATTTTGGCTAAAGTTGAGAGTTTACAGTTTGCGCTTCTGAAAGTTAGGTGTCCCCTTTTCGTGGTGGAGACTTTGGACCAGGCATCACCATGCTTCGGAGTATACCTTCTGATGGCAACTGTCTGAAACTCTGCAAACAGAAAAACTGCAATCTATATAGGGGTAGTATAGGGATAATATAGGGGCAACATAGGGGTTATATAGGGTACTGGAAAAGAAGATGGAAACTACTATTTGGGGTTTGGTCGCTCTGTAGACTCAACACCCAAAACCGCCGCAATCTTATTCCGCACTCAAAACACCCCGAAAACAGCTTTCCCAAAACCTACTGCTGAAAAAGGAAGAGTGGGGGAGTGGTTCCCTACAACAATCCGTATATAACCTAGACCCACTCCTCCTTAATAACCAGTCAGGAAACTCTGAACCTATCCCTTAAGGGCTTCGGAACTTTCGGGCCTGGAGCTTCCAGAGAACCCAGAAAAGAAGGCACCTGGCATGGCGATTGGACTGGGGGCCTTGAGGCCTGCATTTGGGTTTTAGTTTTAGGGCTATGTTGAGGGTTTGAGAATCTAGGAATGGAGGAGTTGGGGTTTGATCGGATCCCTTTGGGTGGCCTGAGGGGTACTTTGCCCCTTTCACCACCACCACAACCATCACGGTCGAGGTGGTGGGAGGACAGCTTTCAGTGGTGCAGCAACCCAGCGGTATTGTCACGTGAGTATGGGAATACCTCATTCTAGCATACTGTATGTACTGCGAATCTCTTGGCCTGCAAGCGTCAAGAGTCGGACTGGAGCAGCATTTGTGTCCATGTACTGTATTGGGGGTTTCCAAGAGTTTGTCATTGCTTTTGGGGTCCGTGTTCAGGGTTTGCGAGTCAGGCCTCTTTTTTATCCCGTTTTGCTTGTGTATTGTCAGGGTTTTACGAGACAGGCATCGAGATGTGGCAAGAACTGCCGACTGCCTAAGGCTCGCCTGCACTTAAAAGCTAAGAACCCCCACCGAGAGAAGAGAGAGCATGCTATCTTGAAACCAAGCATTCTAATGTCGAGGGAGAGTGCAGTGCGGAACAATCTGTCATCCTGAACCCTCACACTCCATCTCGCAAGGCAAAGCACTAAGCGCAAATCTGCCTAGCAGGAATGGCTGCGCCATATATACCTGAGAAGCCAAAAACCTAGGGTTCAAGAAAAGTAGAGTGCCCACCGCTTCTAAACTTGACCTAGCTTGATTGAAGGCTGGGGGGAATGATGGATCATCCAGATACTTCCTTTTCGCCTCGACCATGAACGCCATGAGTCCTTGGAAATGGCAGCGTCCCTTCATCGTCTACTTGCAGAAGTCTGCACCTTCGACCCTGAAGGATCGTACAGATGTTTGAATCAAGCGGGTGGAGGAGCACCATCCCACCAATAGGCAGGCTAGCTGGAGCTTCACGACTCCGCGAAACCTGGCAGCGCTGTTGTGGCTTGAAGTCCAACTCAAACATTAGCTGTAGCTGAAGGGCAGAGGCAACACGAGCTTCTGAAAGTGGGCTGAATAGTTCTTGGATTTTCTTGGGGAAAGGGACTGGGGTTACAGGTGTAGCAGACCCTTGCGGAGGAAGATGAAAAATACTGATCTTCCACGTGGGTCTAAGCAGAGCTCTTCTCAGGGCGAGACAGGGGACTCAGCAACCTTCCGGCAATTAGGAAAGCCAACAATGTCTAGACGCTAAGCGCTCGTATGTGCATGGATGTGCTGAAGATATCACAACATGAACGGCATAGTTCTCATCAAACCGCCTGATACACCCTCAAAATTGTACAGCCCTTATTCTCAGCGGCCCCAGGAATCTCCTTGAATCCTACCTCATTGACTCTACTTTCCGATGGCACTCCACACTATGAGGGATGCAGGGCAGTGTAGGGGATCTCCCTTGCTTCGAGGCATCAGAGACTTGGTAAGCTGCCATGGCTGCGGAGAAGGTATTCAAGCGGGGTTGCATATCCCCCTGTATGAGTAGCTTGGATTTAGAATACGATGACCATCCCGCTAAGGTTCCTCTTCTGTGCCTCCGTCGCTTTGCCACCTTCTGCGCATTGTCCCTTCGCACCTCTCGCACTGCCGCACACCCTAAAATGATCAAAGATGACTCCCCGAAGACCCTGTGCAGCAGCAGCACCAGCAGCACCGGCAGCGCCAGCTCCAACGCAAGCGCCCACCCCGGCTCCTCTGGCTCTGGCGCCGGCAGTCACCACCACCACCTACACCACCACGACCATCACGTCCACCACGTCCACCACCACCACCGCCGGCACCGCCGCCACTACCATACTAATAGCATCACAACCAGATCCTTGCAGAAATGACGATGACTCCTATTCGATGACGGTGAGAACTGGACAAGGAAGGCCTGCAAGAAAAGCAGTTGGGCCGAGGACTAGCAACAACGATCCACAGGACCTGCATCAACGAGGTTCCGCAGAGCTTCACCTTGCTGTCCTCACGGCGGTTTTGCGCAAAGTGGCAAGCACATGGGTGAGGGGCTAGGGGATAATACGGCCTTAACTTGCACTTTGCAAACCAAGGTCCTGTCGCCTTGTCGATATTCAGCCATTGGGCATTAAAAACCAACAACTGGGGAGATCTCTGTGGTCATCTTCCTGCTTAGGTAGCTTCCAGGCCACATGTGGGTGCCGTTTGGTAGAACTGTGGAGATAATTGGGTTCGTGCTTCGCGCTGGATACCCCGAAGTTGAGGGCCATTGACTCCGCATAAATTCAGGTTTTAACTGGGCTGCAAAAGCCTCAACAGTAAGTACATGCAGGGAGATGGAAACCCCTGGAAGAGTCTTGATTGGCTACCCTTCTCCAAGAGAAGCAAACATACGGTGCTTGGTTCCGACGCCAAGTTCAAGTGAAAAGCTCTGATGCAGAACAAACCAACAATCTTTAAAACAAGCGCCTTGCAAAATAGCAGTTTCTGGAAATCGGGGGCCCCACATACCGGGAAAGCAGGACTCGGGACACAGTACGGTCAGTACATATCACCTTTGAATGGGAAAACTTCTACATTGCATTTGGAAAGCAGGATTGGATTTATTGCGCGCAAATGCAAAGGCCGAAGGAAAGAAACTCAAGACATGAGTAACTGCTGGCTACGAAGCCCTGTACCGCAGAGGAATGGTCTCCAGTGATCCATTCGAAATATTCTGCTGCGTTCCTGTGCACGCTGCGCCGTGGCACTATTTAGCACTTTTTTACTCTGGGCCCCGGATTTTGAAGAGGACGGGACCCTTTATCAAACCACAATGACAAAGTATGGCGATCCCGATCCTGAGTCCGGAACCTTACTAGGTCATTTCATGAGGCCACCTACTGAAGAAACCTTACAAAGGCATTCTACCATTTTGGAACCATTATAGGTGACATGAGGCCACCTACTGAAGTACCATTTTGGGGTATTTTGGGACCCCTGGGTTTAGCCCCACCTCGCTTTTGACCCCTCCCGTCTCGAAGTCGAGTTCTGGAGGTGGCCTCCAGTCCCCTTAAGTAGATAGAATATGGGGTATATTATTGGGATCATATAGGGATAATGGAAAAGAAAATGGGAACTATTGAGGGTTTAGGGTTTAGGGTTTAGGGATAGAATATGGGGTATACGGGGATCTTGTTATACTATACCCAAAGCCATATTCTATCTACTTAAGGGGGACTATAGGGCTGAAGCGTCCAGCGGAGTCTTCCAGAGGGAAGCCATAACTTTAGGACATAGACACCAGGCTTCAGAACGCTGTCATTAACTTGTGCGAACTCTTTCGGACTGAATTTCCTACATACCCTAGGGGTTATATAGGTGCAATGGAAAAGATAATTAATGGAAACTACTATATAGGGTTTAGGGTCCAGGGGATTTCAGAGGCGCCTGAAACAAATGAAACTTGAATGGGCAAGTTTGGCAGCTTCCTGAAGGCACAAGATGGTGGACTTGTCTGTAATCGTCAGTTCTTCTGTATGGACCGGAACGTAGCACATCCTTCCCAAAAAATGAAAGGAATAATGTAATCACCCCTGCACCGCGAGAAACCTGAGTTTCAGCAAGTAACCTGCTTAGCTCCCCTTGACTTGGTGAAGTGCCTATTTGGCATTCAGAGGAGCATCATGACTATGCTCTTAAACACTGCAGTCGCATAGTGCATGATTTCAAAAGCGGCACAGGGAAAACTCACATATCATGCGTTCTGGTTCGTTACGAAAGCTCTCCGCTGGGGTCTTGCAGTCCAAAAGCTTAAATGAACCCCGGCATGCTTCACGGCCACGCCTTGGAAACAGGATGCCTTTCACGAGGTACCATGTCCACGGCAAGAGAATCACCTCGATCCAACCATAAGCCATATCCCGGAATAAGTTCGCAGAAGCTTTGACCTGAGACTACGAATCTTCGCATGCCGAAATCCACAGATGACCCTTTGTCATTTGTTTACTACATACTGGGCTAAGGCAATCCTTCCAGGACGGCCCCAGCTGACGCCAGAAGAAAGGCTTGCCGTTAAGCTATCAACGAAGTGACAATGATCCAGTATCATCATAATCCGCTGAAAGCCAAGAAGGTCTGACTCCCGCGTGTCTGAACACCCACTGAGCACAGCGCCGTCAGCATGCACAGAGCCTGGCTGGCATGCACAAAGCCCAGACCGCCAAGTTAGGGCTGATGTTCTGATGAGCCTCAATACTCCACTTTGCACACTACTGCTCTTCTTGTACTCCATTCTCTCCGTCGTCGTCATCGTCGTCGCCGCCGCCGCTCTTGCTGCTGTTGCTGTTCTTGTTCATGGTATTGCTCTTGCTGTTCTTTTCAGCACTGTCAAGACCAGAATTTCAGTAGGACTGCCGCGATTGGTGGCAGCCCGTTCCAAAGCAGGCCACAGTGGAGGTCCCAAGAGCAAAATGAATAGGGCAGAAAGCCCAAGGAAATTCTCCTGACCCCGGCAGCTCGTCCAACAGGATCAGCAGAAGGCCCTGTCCAAGTCTTAGAGCCTGTACAAAGAAAATTCCCCGCTCATGAGGCCGAAAACAATGAACCCTTAGCCCTGGACCCAGGACCATCACCAAAGAACAGAAGCCCTGAACCCAAGCCCCAAGCCTTCAGACTAAACCCCAACACCCGCACGCGTTGTGCATCAAAAACCCTCAACCCTGAGCTTAGGTCTTGGCAAAATAAAGGAAGGCATGGCCATCGTAGCTTAGTAGCTGCTCCCGCTCCTTCTCAAAGATCCTGCGTGGGTGTTGTTATGGCTCAGGGCCTACGGTTTGAGATTCCAACTGTTCAAAACACCCTTAGACTTATATGACTGCAGGGTGCCCGATATTTGCTAGGATTGAACAAAATCTGGGCACCATTTTGGGGTCGAAGCATTGAAGCGACCAATCATCACCCTACATACGTCTGCGATTCCAAGGTTTCTCAATATGCGGGCCTTTAGAAACCCTATGGACACGTTCAAATGAAGATGGACTACTAGATTCATGGAATGCATTTTCAAGAGATTGGACCATGGCTCACGTGAGGTTGCGCTGGTGGACCCATATATCCCCCTGTTTAAAAGACTCCCAGATTAAGCACCAGCTTCTCATATGGTCAGGACTTCGTAACGCTTCGGGCGAATCCCACCAATCATGCCTTCCCTAGCTGCTTTTTGACGGTCGCGTGCTGTTCGAAATGGCTTCCGGTTTCTGCGGCAACCTTCAATCACTGGGGTTTCTGGTAGCCAAGTGAGGGACTCCACGTTGCGCGGAGGCGCCCGTGGGGGCTCAGCCTTCCCCCAAATCTCGGCTCAAAGATGCTGTGTTTGTTCATGATGCCAGGACTTAGAGCTCCCTTGAGATCTGAGGTATGGGATATGTCTTACCGTCATTGAGGCAGGTTGCGGAACTGGCGGTGAAATCTATCCAGGCTGGTAAGAACGATCAGATCCTGCAAGCTTCTGTGGCATTTGCATACCTTGACGGCGCCAAGGACATGTATACTTCTTGGCTCCTCTGGGCTCTGTCTGTAGTATGAACCTACCTCAAGTAACTCCAGGACGCTATAAAGTCGAAAGAGAGCGATGTCTCACTATGGGATCGCCTTGTGAGTGTGAAGACTCGTGCCTGGAGACCTCAGCCTTAAAGAACTCCTGGTTTGCGCCATGCTGAGTGCTGACATGGCCAATGCTGCAGGATCTGGGAAAGTTTGTACGCCAAACGTCTCAAACCCCAAGCCTATCCAGACCAAGCTGACAACCTTAACCGAAACGTAGAGCTTTAGCAAAATCCCACCAACTCGTCTGTCATTTCCTAGCCCAGCACCACGCAACTTGCTTGGATTCCTCACTGTAACATCCTGAACGCCGCATCATGCATGGGAATGCTGGATATGTCACGCAAAAGGCTAGCGTGGTAGCTGCAAGACCTGAACCCTAAGCTCCCAAACCTCAGCTCTAAGCTATTAACGTTTAAGCCTAAACCCTGAGACCTACCCCTAAACCACAACGCTTAACTCTAAGCTCTACTTGTAGTTTCCATGTTCTTTTCGATTATCCCTACATAACCCCTAAAACCACAATAGTTTCCGTTTTCTTTTCCCTTATCCCTATATTCCTGCACAGGTCCCGCAGCCCAAGGCTGGAGACCTTCGGTAGCTGACTTCTGCCCACACAGCTTGACATCATAAGATGATGTTGGGTATTACCCCTGATTATGACACATGAAGTTCATAGGGGATACATAGGGTTTAGGGTGTGAGGATACCTACCTCAAATAATGAAGAATCCAGGGGGACATGGCATGGAAACTGACCACAACGCGGCTCCGTAGAGTTGCTGATAAGACTCAGGCTTCACAGGGTTTGGGTTTGTTGCATCTATTTCTTGTGGGTTTTGGTGCTAAAGTTTGAGGGCTTTGGGCCTCCGGGTTTCTATGTGAAATTTTCAGGTATGGGGCATCCCGTATAACCACAAAGCCCACTAAGCTGGAGGGCCACAGGTGTTCATCTTCCCAAAGCACATCCCTGTCTGTGGAGGCAGCTGCCAGCTCCTCAGAGGACATTGTCTGGCAGTTTCCAAAAATCTCCTGGGGATCCTTCGTAGGATGTCCCCCTCTTTAGGACGAACCTTGTAGGGCCCGCCATTTCAGAAACCACCATGGCTATTTCCTCTTCGTGTAAAGTCACAGAACAGTGACGAAGCATCACTTGGCATGTAAAAATCGGAGCATTCACGCACTGAGACAACACCCCCATAAGCTCGGGAGTTGAACTGCCTCTACTTTGACGCTCATGAGGAATTATGATTGAGACTTTTACGCCGTAGGGGTACCCTGCTGATAATGCTATAACCTTACGTGGGGTGCTGATAAAGAAGCCTACTTGGAACTACCCATTGCTCAGCGCGCTACTCACTCTGTCTTTGTTTCGGGCACACTGGCACTTGGTGCAGTGCAGACGCGTTTGCTGCTCTGGGTGGCACCTGTTACCTGGTTTTGGGTGCTCTTTTGGATGCCTGGAACATTGTACGGGACACCTCTGCAGGTACATGCTGGGCACTCTGTGCTCAGCTGGCATCAGCAGTATCGTAAAGTGAGAATTGCTCAAAATTAAGTTCTCGATCCATAGCTCCTCAAAACGACAATCCAAACACGAGAGGCACCCCCGGCAAGGGACTCGTAATGTAGAGCAATCCTCATGTCAGGTGTATTGTGGTTGTTACGGTGGTGCTGGTTGCCACTGTCGCTTTGCAGATGCGTCAAAACCCAGTCAGCAGAAATAAGCTAACACTAACCCCTCACGTCAAGAGGCCATACCTTAGGATCATCGGCAGCTGACAAGAACTGAACATGGTGGTAGGGATGAGGATGTGCTTGTCATGACGTTTGTGCTTACCATGAATCGTCGCCAAATGGTAAACTTAGCAACCACGAAGGTTGCAACAACAGGAATGACGAAGCCCATGCGCGCGGCAGACGGATTATTCACCAATCAGTACTCATATTGGACGAAAAAAAAGCTGACACGGCCAGGCAGCACAACGTTCGCTGCGATAAACCTCAGAGGACAGCACGGCTTCATGTGGACTTCGCAAAGCAACGCAGAACTTCTCGCAGCAAGTGCGGCCAAGCGGCAGGACCCATAAAAAGAAGCAAAGAACGCTATCTCTCCTGGCAATGCGTCCATGGGATGTTGCCCGGTGCATGCAAACGGTTTTCTGGTTACCAGGAAACAAATGAGACACGGAAGCTATCATACGCTCTCAACTCCCAGTGCATGTAACCCCAACATAGGCTCCAGATGTTGCCGACCGCTTCCTACAGCTACATAGGCACGCAAGTGCCTCTGCGCGAGCAGGGGCCCGCCAAGCTCTCCCCCGTAGGTGCGTCGTCGCATAAACAGCCTTTGGTTCCCGAAACATGGAGCAAGTGCTTGTCAAGGCCTGACTAGTGATGGACTTTCAGGGGACTCACACTATGGCATGCTTCGGCGTGCGGCCGACATCGACTGCTCAACAGAATTCCAAAGCATGAGCTACTGTAGGCACTGGAAATTCTTGGAGTATGCTATACCATAATGGCATTGGAACGATAACGAGAATATTATGAATTGTTCATTGCATGGGCACCTCTGTCGCCGGTTCCAGTACAAGACCCTCATGTTTCACTCAGGTGGGGTAACCAGGATCGATGGGATTCATGGCATTCTGCCCTGGTGCATGAAGGAATTCGTCGGAATGGGGAGTGTGTTCTTGTGATGTCAAGCTTCGCTTGCGGAAGCTCGCGACGTGTGTGCTTTGAACTCTATGGCTGACCCTAGCAGTCCCCACAACACTTGTATACCTAATCTAAAGCGCTTAGATAAACTTCCCGCCGTATGGAATATTGTCCTGCTTTTGGTGCGAGAACGGAAAACTCGCCACAGCTTCGGCTTAGTTATAGGGACTTCGAGCCCTGAAAAAAACCTGCTGCGTTTTTTCGGAATGCTGCTAACCGCGGGGTGCTGGCACTATTTCGGACACAAGGATAATTCGCACGGAGAAGGTGCAGGAGGCACGGAATCTACGGCAATTACAATACTTGGGGGTGTTTCAGGTTAGAACATGCTCCTTTTCGGCTGGGTCCGAATCTTATGATATTTTGGCATTTCGGCTGTGACTTTTTTCTGCTCATTTGCTGAACTTCTTGAGGCGCGCGCCGGTTGCTTTGGTTCTCAGATGCTCTCGGAACACGAACGTTATTGTGATTTAGCTTGCACTAATGGGACATAGCTTGGACAAATGGGACATAGCTTGGACTAATAAGAACGATCTTTGGACTACTGGGGCGATGCTAAAATTAGATCAGAACTCCTCACACAATTGGACTAAGAGGGCGTAGCTTGGACTAATGGGAACGATCCTTCGGCTACTAAGAACGATCCTTGGACTAATGGTGCAATGATAAAATTAAATCAAACTCCTCACACACTTGGACTAATGGGGCATAGCGTGGGCTAATAGGAACGATCCTTGGACTAATTGGGCGATGATAAAATTAGATCAGAACCCACCACACCGTTGGACCAATGGTGCGTAGATTAGACTACTGGGAACGCTCTTTGGAAAAATAGGAACGATCCTTGGACTAATGGGGTGATGATAAAATTGAATCAGACCTCCTCACACCATTAGCCTGGGAACGATCCTTGGACTAATGGGGCGTAGGTTGGACTAATGGGAACAATCCTTGCACTAGCGCGGCAAAGCTGATTCTTTGGTCTTCGCGTGCTCTTGAACAGGTACAAGATTATCAAGTGGGTATGGATGCTGTGATGATGGGAAACTCTCGAACATGGGCACATGATGGCTCGTCCATGGATGTGCCCAGCTCTAGACATGCTGTCCAACATGGACGATGTCATACCCTCCCTGCCAGCAAATGTGGTGAAACGTGGGATGGAAATCTATCGGGTACCATAAACTTGCATTGGCCTTGCCTACCCTGACGCAAACCCGGCAAAACCCAAATAAAGACATTTGCCAACATAAAAACATAGTACACTTAAGGCAAAGGAGACCTGCACGGAATTCAGGCCCCAATGCCCAAGGGCACCCTTTTGGAGAACCGCCTCATATAAGCCCAGGCCACAGCGCGACACAGAGCATGGCCAGCACGGCAAACGCGGACACGGAGAATGAGATAGCACCTCATCACTGGGAATCTTGAGGGCTTACGAACTTTGGGGCTTAGGAATTCTGGTGCTGTTTGGGATGTTGGGGTGTGATGTTTGGGAGGGTTAGGGAGAGGAGAGCTAATGTGGTGTTAGGCTTTAGAATTGCTGCGATTACATAGCTCCTTTTTGAGTCCCTTCTCAGGAAAAAACAATCAGAAAAAAATATTTACTTCGAGCATCCCCACCCTAAAACCGTCATTGCACAAGAAGTGTAACGTTTCCCTGCCCCCCTCAACTGTCTTCCTTGCAGCACTGCGAATGCGCTGCAAGAAATATTGATACTTTGCTGTTGGGCACTCCAGGGATACTCTGCGCTTGGGCACTGTAGGGATACTTTGCGGTTGGGCCCTGCAGGGATACTCTGCGGTTGGGCACTGCAGGGAACTTTGCAGTTGGGCACTGCAGGGATACTTTGCGGCTGGGCACTGGAAGGATACTTAGTGGTTGAGCACTGCAGGGATACTTTGCGGTTGGGCAGTGTAAGGATACTCTGTGGTTGGGCACTGCAGGGATACTTGGTGGTTGGACACTGCAGGGATACGTTGCGGTTCGGCACTGCAGGGATACTCTGCGGTTGGGCAACGCAGGGATACTTTGCGGTTGGGCACTGCAGGGCAGGGATACTCATTGGTTGGGCACTGCAGGGATACTTGGTGGTTGGGCACTAAAGTCAGCTTCCAGTCGGGCGAGGAC
>CAJNIZ010032112.1:92187-105712 GCA_905231905.1 Symbiodinium pilosum | reverse complement strand
CCACTGCGAGGGTGGGGAATAATGAGATCTGGCCCACAATTTGAAAGAGGCTGCAGTGACACTCAATCCGAGCACTGTAAGCCCTCCCATGTTCTGTAGGACAATTCCTTCAGCGAGCCTTCCGGGCCTTCAACTCAAACCCTAGGACAATGTGGAGCCTAAGGGGAGCATAAGGGTGCCCAAGAAGGATCCTATGTGGATTCCGAGAAACTCGCACCTCCTTTTTGCCGCGTTTAGGTGAGCTATAGTCAAAACCTGAGGCCTGAAGCCTGATCTCAAATTTGGGCAATTGGACAATCCTGATTTTTGTGTTTTGTTTGAAGCTTTGACGCCTGCGGCCAAAAAAAAGGATCGGGGGAACATTGCGCCATTGTTACATAACGGCTGTGAGGAAATGGTATAGAAGCTGGAGTTGTTCACACTTCTACATTACCTGGAGGCTCAGGTTGTTATCCTCCAACATTTCACGTTCTCGCCAGCTCCATGTGGCTCTAAATGAGGTAGAGGTCCAGCTTGGTCCCCAAATGCCATGTCAAGGAACTTGATTATGGTTCAAGGTATAATCTCGGATACTAGGGGGACTCTATAGGCGTTTATAAGGTTGTAAACGATATAGCTATAGGGGTATATGACCCAATAATGATGGAGAATCAACTGGAAAGTGGGAAGGAAACTTATGTCCATCCTGAGTATTCCTTTAGCAACCCAAATCTTGCTGGTAGCCCATGTGATTGGATTGTCTTTATCCCCAACTGCCGCTTCTGACACCTCCAAGCACCACGAAGTCATCTGGCAAGGATCCCATAGAGCCATAGTCTAAACTCCTTGTGTTCCCGTATACTACTCCCCTATATAACTCCCTGCAAGGAGTTTAGACTATAGCTCATCTTGCATTGAAACCTAAACCCTAAACCGGAAAGCTCGATTCAGAGAGTGCCGCAGCTTGAGGCTACAACTACTTCACGGAGAGTCAGGCTGCAATCAATCACATGAGCTGTAGTCTAAACACCTTAAAACCTTAAAAGAGGTTATATAGGGGATTATATAGGGAGTATTACAGGGGCCATTAAGGGGGATACTAGGAGTTTAGACGAAAGCTCACCTGTCCTATTGATGAAACCCCACGCCCCGACAGCAAAGATTCCCAATAAGATACGATTTCATTATACCATGCGCCCAGGGACCCGCAACCACGATGAAGCCACCCTCGGGATTCTTGCCCAGGTAGAGCCTGAGACTGTTATGGTTCTCCTGAATTCCCAGAAATTTTTCTCTGTTACAATTACAAATAGTATTCTTGCTACTATTGTTATTGCTATTGTTATTGTGTGATATATCCCCTGTATAGCTAAATAGCCTGATCAAACACTTTATAATCCCCATCTATCCCTAAAATAACTTTTTGCAAAGTCTACTTTCCTTTTTAAGAAGGCCTAGATTGACATTGGATTTGCTGCCTGTGTCCTGCTCGACCTTGGTACAGGCTGTAGGAATCTTGCAGTTGAGGTTGATGGGAATCTCGTCTTCTTTGTCACACGATTCAAGAATGCTGCGTATTGCAGATACGGCTGAGGGAATGTCTGAGATTAGCATGACCAAGGTGCGGATGTTCTTGGGTTAGGGATTGCCCTGCTGTATGGGTCGTGTTGGCAAGTGACTAAACCTGAATACGCATTCTAAGCCCTGCAGCCCACACCGATCCCTGTGACCACCAGAAGAGCGCAATCAGCCAAACAACTTGCCATCAACTCTCTAAACATGTCGAGCCCTGGATCCTAAGGCACATGATTTGCGAGGCAGCTGACAGTCTATCTGGTATGCTGGTTCCCCACTGCAAAGAACTCAAAATACTCCCACCAAACATACTGTTGATGGAGGAAATCCTGCACCACCTTAAGTCCCTAAAGTCCCAGGAATTACAGTAGCTTAGGGCCCCTAGGTGGTGCAAGATTTCCTCCATCAACAGTAGGATGCAAAAGAAATTGCCTATGCACTCCTCGCATGAACCCTTTTAAGTTGAGGAATGTGACGTTGAGGTCTGGGAAACGGAGTTTACCCTAGAGTTCACCATGTGTAGCTGGCGTGCTGAAACCTTCCTGGAGTCCCACAGACTGAGGGCGATACGCTTCATAGCTACCAGCGGTGGTCTGATGTCTCTTCCATTCCTGAACATGAGGCGCTGAGTCCGTCTTCAATGGATTCCGGAATTTTGCAGATCTCGATCCTAATTAGGCCTGCTTAAGATAAGATGCGTGCAAGAAACAAGCACGCAGCCATCAATCTGCAATCCAGGACGGTTCAGCGGTCTGTTTTGAAGAAGCACATGCATGTTCTGGGAAAGCCTAACGCCTTAATTAAGGACCTGGCCACCACTCTCTTCTTGGAGTGGCAAGCAGCCCGCGCAGGAGGAACAACGAAAAGTCTGCAACGGCAGGCCAAGCGGCGTCAGTCACCCCATAGTGGGCCCAATACGCAGCCCCAATGGTCCAGCTGATTCCCATGCCCAGCAAAACATTGACCGCATTGCCTCATGTGTCTTCAGTCCGCTCGGAAAGATGTGATTGGCTACGTTTTGAACGATCCTGCCGTACCCTCGCGTTGAATTTCTAAGGGCCCGTGGATCTTGGGGATGGTGCTAGGAGGTTTGCTACCCAATATCTAAGATGATTACAACAGTGCTTACCACCCACTTCTGGTGCCCTTTTGCCTTGCATGCTGTGACCGCCCCCTCCTTTGGATCGTTTCAGGGATTGATCCGGCTTGCCAGAGTTGGGGTGTTTCTCAGGAATTGTTGCTTCACCTATGTACGCACTATGATCATGTAGTCCCTCTAGTAGGGACCCCGGACAGGAGATCAATGATGTCAAGTTCAGATGTTTCCGGCTTTGATGGCAGTCCCAGCTGGCCATTGCCAGATTTGAGGACATAGGTCTCTGGGTTTAGGGCTTAGGTTGAGGATTTGGGGTTTTGGGACTCCAGACAAGAGCATTAAACCCCTTCAGCCAGGAGGCTCCCCGTGATGTTACCAATCGAGTTGTCTGCGGTGTCATCTGACTTCGCGGCAGTTCGTGAGGCCATGGTATCCTCGATGATACGAGGACTTTGGTAACCGGTAACCCCAACCCCTGTTATTTAGACTCTTTATGACGACTATCATGTGTCTCTCATAGGGTCCTTATTTGGGGGTTCGGGGTACCAAACTTCTCTTGTGACTCGCATGAAGTCATATTTTGTATGGGGTCGGGTTACCAAAGGCCTCTTTCTAGTGAGGAGGTAATTGTGCAAAGATTCCAAAGGATGATGGACACAAGCAATCGGGCCTGTACAGGGACTGAAGGAGGTATCCTGCCCTGCACCGAACATTCCTGGAAGTGGATCCTGAACAGAGTATGCATACCCTCACCCTTGTTATTCTCATGTATAATCCCCTTCCCCTATACCAAACCCCCGCACCCGCCTAATATCAAAAATTCTAATATAATATGATGTAATATACAGTACACTAATATAAGATAAAATACCCGGGGAGGGCATTTCTCAACCCTTGGACCCAAACCCTACCCCCTCACGCTGACCGTCAACAAGCATGAGAACAGAAGTCCAAAGAGCAGCAAGGGCAAGCCGCAAAAAGGAGCGAGAATAGTGGTAGGGTAGCAATGAACCTACTATAGCTTGTCCGTACAGGGGCTTTCCCAAAATTAGGGGTACCATCTCGGGCGGTCCCTAAGAGGAGGGTCATAGAATTTTGGGGTATATGTAGGGGTCCCCCCTCCTAGGGAAACTACTATATGTCATATGGCCATACTGTGGACAGTGGAAACCTCCGCTGCCCAGGTTCCCTAAGGAACTATAAGTCTTGGGAATGTGTACTTCGGATGGTCCTGTTTTTTGGAGGCCTCCAACTGTTGAGATAGCTTTGTAGGTTATATCGTTCACAGATCTGTCCCCTCGAAATCGAAGGACAACTCAAAAAACTTGCTCTGCAGCCCCGGAGCAGGAAGACTGGTCCCAAGCGCTACCAGGGTGATGGCTGTGAGGTCATCTGCCATGCCTGGTCAGACTTGAGTATACAGGGTCCTACGAGGGATTTTGAGTTTTGGCTTCGGAGGAATCTACAGCGGCTATGTCAAGCACATGTGTCAAATGTTCGGGGAACAGTTTGTGAACCTCATCTGTGTGAGGCAGGCAGAGGTGTGGGCATGAAAAGGCAATCACAGTTTAAAGGCAGATCCTGTTCATGAAACTGTCGTCCCAACGGGATACTTCCTTTACTCTCCGCAAAAGAAAACACCCAAGTATCCCAAAGCAGGATGCCCCTGTTTATGAGGCGTTCCTGCCCCCATCCTGGTGGCTTGTCAGAATGAACATCCAATTTTGAGAGCAGCCTGCATTAAGTAGGGTCCCAGCATTCTTGGGCTGGTACGCAAAGCTGACCGAGAGGCAAGGACAATAGCTAAGTCCACTTGTGAATCCTAGTCTACCCGGTACCAACCTACTCAGTTTCTGCTGCTAAGAGTTACTGTCCACCTTGAACCCGCAGCCTTGACCTTCAACTATCATCAAAATCCTCTGGCTCTCTAAACAGCGCTTCCGGCCTACAGAGCAGCCGAGCAGGCTAGCAGCATCGTTGATGACCTCAGATAAAGCTGGTCGTTAGCAGGATGGGGTTCAAGCCCAGGAGCGGGAAGAAGCCCATGCCAAGAAGGATTATGGTACCCTCAAAGTCTTTCTTAAGGGTTTTGATTAGGGAGCTCTAGGCTGGGTAGAGAAGGAGGGAATGAATCTTTGGAAAACTTCCTACCACCCCCATTCTATAGCATACCTGTCAACGCCCGAGTACTCCCATCTTCATTCCCTACTGGGTTCCAACAAGTAATCTGCCATAATTTGTTCAAACTTTGGCTACTTATTGTTTCCATTCTATGCGAAATCATACTAGAGTGTCGTCCTAACATCAGTAGCTCTACAAGGCAGCTCTGACAATGGCTAGCATTGACTGTAGGCTGAGGTCGCGGCAACTGTTGCTAGGCCTATCCCGATGAGGGTGCAGAAGAAGGCTGGGTAGGCGCCGAGAAGCGACGGAGGAGGCACCTGAATGCATGGCACCTATATCATGTCCTACTACATTGTAGTATGTTATACGAAGTTATACATATGATACAAAATGTTCCTATATGATACTATATTCTTCTACACCATAATGTAATGTAGCAACCGCTTTAGTGTAGAGGACCCCTATAATGTGTTTTGTTCCGGGGGCCCGAAAAACAAAGGAAAGATTCACAACTCTCCCTCTCAAATCAATCCACAGGGACGTCAGAACCGAGGGAGGCTGAGGGCCCTTATTCAGGGTCCTTAATTTGAAGGTTTTTTGAGGGCCTATTCTTAGGGGGGCCCCCAACATTAAAGAGGGTGCCACATTATCATTCAGGAGTCCAGGATTTCTGCGGCCTGGGGTGGGATCCCCTCAAATCCGACCTGTATCCCACATGGTTTGGGATCCAAAGCTTACTAGTGTGTAAGGTTCCTGTTTCTTAATCACGGCCGCAAAATCACGGCTAGTCACGGGTCGCAGCGCTCAAAAACCTGAATGGGATCGAGGAGTTTAAGGACACCCTGCTTTTGAGACCCGGTGCATAACCACGACTGCATAGAAAGGAAGAGTTTCCCCCCGCTTGCGCGAGTTACTTCGAGATGGAGACCTAGCAGGGAAGGGTGCAGAGCCTGCAGCAGCACCGCCTCACTCAAACCCCAAACCTGAATCGCAGCAGGAAGGCTATCATGAAGGCGATCTTCCATGTCAGCGCCAGGCAGTGCATTAGCCAGTCAAAAGCAGTAGCCTGCGCTTGCCTCAGAATGCCCGACAATTCAGGCTTGAGGGTTCAGGGGGTTTAGGCTGCGAATGTTGTGAATGCGCTGGACTACGGGCTAGAATTCAACCGTGAAACGGCTCCAGTCTCCCACCCAAGATACCAATAGCCAATGCCCAACAAAGACACCCTACCACGCAGGAATCCCTCGAGAAGCTCTTCCATTAGGTTCCAACAATGCTCAGACCACAGAACTGCCTGTACCCAACCAAGCAGAGACAATTCGTGGTCTTGCACGGCTTTGCACCCCAGTGGAAAACCACGATCTACATGCTCCTTTCAAAGCTCCCAGTGACCTACCAGACCAAAGGGTTCGAGGTTCTACATGTCAAAGCTGCATACTCCTTATGCTGAGTACTCTGCCTGGAGGGGTTTTGCGAAATGCTTCAAAAAGTCTAGACAAGGCCATGTTTTCAGATGATCACCCGCAAAAGCGCAGCGTCATACCTGTCGATGTCAGTACTTTTACTCAGTAATAGTACTGACATCGACAGCAGTAATAATTACTGCTGCTGCTATTGCTCATGCTATGTTCACCACAAAAATTACAACGACTGCCACCTCCGCCGCCACAACCACCAATACCACCACCAAGACCCGAAGAAGCGTGCGCTGTCAGTCTTACTCGCACTGCCATGCTGCAAGTTGTGGGTGAAGAAACGTTTTCCTGAAATAGTTGGAGAACACAGTTCTCCCATCACTTTGGAGATGTGAAGCTTTGTGATGGTTTTACACAGATGTCATGCCAGGGTGCTCCTCTGCGCTGCCGTTGCAGTAGAAGGCTTCGATGGCCTGATGGTCCGAACGCAGGGCTGAGGCTATGTCTAGAGCTCATTGGGGACAGGGTTTAGAAGGTTAGTTTGGGGCTGGGGCTTCCAGGCGGCTCTGCACAAGACCGCCATTTGCAGAAAACTTTCAATATCAAGCAGACTGGTTTCGATGCATGCAAAAATTTGTGGCAGCCAGAGCCTGCCGCTTTTGACTCCCAAATGCAAGGTCAACAACTCGTACGAACGGTGCAACGAAACAAGGATTCCGGACTAGCTATGCCCGGAGGAGGAGGTTAGCTGCTTCAGGGGATGTTGCGACAAGGATCGGAGAACTCTCTCTGACTTCAAGGCCGTTTGGTCATGCAACTTCTGAAGACTGAATCTTTTGACGTTGCAAGGCCTTGTCCATCCAGTGCGAACAGCTGAAAGGCTCATCCTCTTCCTCGGAGCCTGGCAGCTTAAGGTTCAGGATATGGGAGTGTTTGGCAGTACTTACTCTGCTTGCATGGACGGACCATTGAAATTGATATCATTAGAGTTTTGAAGGGTATAGTAGATACTGTTGAGTATGAGCACAAGCAAGACAATGCTCTGCCATAAGATAGTACAACCAAGAAGAAAATGTGATCTTACTCTCTGTTACCGATTGTTATGTCCTATTTGAAGATACTAAACAAGCCGGTAGAGTCGTGATTTGATGTCACGCAGGCTAAAGAACCCCCCCCTCAGTGCCCGATTACGAGGAATGACTTTGCCCCAGCACCTCCCAGGCTTGAGAATTCATTGAATCCAAATCAGATTCTGAGTAACTTTGGGTATGCTCCGCAAGGCTTCAGATCCAGGGATTGGGGTTAAAGGCTTAGAGTTTAGGTTTAGGTTGTCATGTGCAGATCATGTCGGAAATTTGCTGGAAATAAACACGGCGCTGCAGATATCTATCACTCTGCATCGATTTCCAAGGTAAGAAGCGACTGGTGCATGGGTTGTACACATTCTCAGGTTCGAAGGATTTTCGAGATCTTCAGTCAAGCCTGTAAAGATCCGCAAGCCCCTGACCCTTCATTAACATCAAGCGAGAAACCCAAGTGCTAAACCAAGGCCCTATGCTCATCTTCAACACAAAAGACCGCCTCAAATTCACAGTCCTTCCTATACAGACTCTCCACATTTGCGGGAAACACCGAAAACCCCAAGCCTAAACTGTCACCATTAATAACCCTCAACATAACCCTAAAATCCCCAGGCCCAAGACCCCCCAAGACAAAACCCTGAATCCCTGAAACCCCACATCCCCGACATCCTAAGTCCCCTAAACCCAAAGCTGCCTAAATCCCCCCAGCCCCAAAGACCTAAATCTCATGAATCCTAAGCCCCAAAGTCCCAAAAACCCACAACAAACCCTAAATCAAACAGACTGCAAACCCGGGCCTTGCAGAGCATCCGACCGGGCCTCCGACCTGGCATCCGACCTGGCTTCCGACTTCACCTGCCGAATTTGCAAAAGGTTTAGGTTTTAGGGTTTAGGATTTAGGGTTTAGGACTTAGGGTTTAGGGTTTAGGGATATTACCCCAATCATAAAGAATCAAAGGGAAACAAAATGTAACATGAAAAAGAAGCTGGGGATGCCATAAGGAACCTTATGTCCATCCTGACTGTTCCCTTTGCAGCCCAAATCTTGCTGGTGGCACATGTGACCGGAACCTCCAAGAAACCTAATCCGGAAAGAGTCCGGGTTGAGGGTTTAGGGATTGGCCCTGAGGCTTCAAAGTGTAGGGCGTAAGGTTTGGGTATCTTAACAGAACCTGGGGATATACATATGAGGCATTCCATACATGCACGTTCCCGAGGAGCCCCTTAGACACTCCACAAAAACCCTATAACCGTAAAGCTCTGCCCGATATGGGGTTGTGCGGAGCAGTGTCTAAGAATCATCGGGGCATGATGGGGCGTCCTGGGATTTCGTGGAATTGGTTTGGGAGGACGGCGCTGATCTTCGCGTGCCACATAGGGCCGGACACTCAAGTCATGACTTGAAGTTGCAACACAAAAACTTGAATCCTGAACGCAACCCATCGTCCATAGCCCATCGTCCATACCGTTGATGGAAGAAATCCTGCACCATCCCAAGTCCCGCAAGTCCTGATGATTCGATAGTCTTGGAACCCTAGGTGGTGCAGGATGTCTCTCAACCCTTCCTAAATCCTGAACCCCAAAGCTTGCGGAATTAAGATGGCTGCCTCTGATTTGCCTTCCGATCGGCATGATGATAACGCCCCAGAGGTGTCCGGCTCGTTCTCACCTCACAGATGCTGCATTGGGTCATGGATGATGTTAAAGTATTGGTGGGGGTGGGGGGGATGGGGGGGAACAATGACATTTTTATTTAAGCGCCACATTTTTCGGAGGCTTCAAAGAAATGGTCACGGAGTCTCTCTGCTGCAAATCACCGACCCATTCGCCAGACTCATTTAACGACCTGAAGCTCGGGGGAATCGGCAGAAGGTTCTTGGCCGCACTTACCTTCGAATGTTGGCAAGACTGCCGTACTATGCTCCCAACAAGGCATGTTGATCCTTGATGTGCTTTTAGGCTGTGGTCTGGACCTCTGGGCTCATTTTGTCTCCCTGGGATAGGATTGCACAACCAGTCAGGTTGCCCGAGCTGAAAACAACCTAACCCCCCTAGTTGTAAAGCTGATTTTATACCATGGGTTGACAAGACGAATATTCAGTTGGGCTTAACAATCCAGACTCGTAATTATGATTTCTTGGAATCCTGAATATCGAACAATGGCATGACAATGACCATTTCCCAACCACCAGGAACGACCCTACAACAGACTTTCCTTCGATCACCAAGTTTCGCCCTTTGTAACTCTCATTGGGGGAAGGTGACAAAGCAAAGCTGTTGAAACAATCCTGGCATCATGCAATCCATTTCTACCGAAAGTGAAGCTCATTACTGCGGTGCTCAAGGGTTAAGCACCCCGCTGGGCACAGCAGCCAAATGCGACCTTTTGGACTCCGTACCTGGGCAGAAGTATGCAAATTAGCTATACTCAGTGCAAGCACGTGGTTATGTTCATGTTCCTATCATCAGCAGCTTAGAGCAAGAATGACAAGCACAGGGATCATGGTGCTCGTGGTTAAGACCCTCCTGCATGTCAACATATGGCCAGACTCCATTTTCACTGATGGATTAAGCATGTAAACTGCAGATTGCCCCGCCTTTGCAGACTCCTCAGAAAGCTGCACAAAACAACCCGAAACAGTAAAGCCGACCCTCAGCCCTAGACAAGTTTAGCAAGGGCTGCCTGCGTCGCTGGTTGGAGATAGCATCACTGTAGTGTGGCCGCGCGGTGATCCTTTCACGGCTCTGTTAGCAGAAGAGGCAGCTAGCATAAGCTCTGAACACCAAAACTCCGTGCCAGTTCCAAGGCGCCTGAAACCTGCTGCCAAAACCCAAAAAGGCCCACGCCCGGTGCCCAAAGCCCTAAACCTCAAGAAAATATGGCTTTATGAATGCTTGGCAGCATGGAATGCAGGAATTACTTCTGTACCTGCAGTATCCTGTGATCAAGGAAAAATGGGTTTAGCCTTAGCTATTTTCATTTCTTGCGGGACAGGATTTGTGCTGCCAAGGCACCGCCATCATCCTTGATTGCTGTGCATGTAAGGGGCTTGAGTCTTAAAAGTTTTCATGAGGTGTAGAGACCAGATTTTTCACACTTGGCTCCTGATGAAACCATTTTGGAGATGCGAAATACATCTCCAAAGAGAGGATATTTCAAACGTCCGAACTTGCCTGCTACTACTCTTCTTCCATAAGCATGGCTTGGGGTTCTTGGGGAGGGGCGTTCATGGGCCTCCGCCTTCGCAATCGCACGCTTCTTGCCCACAAAAGAGCTAAGCCCGAACGCGTCGTCAAGAAAACTGAAAGGAGGGAGGGAAGGAATTAGTCAAGGAGGGAGGGAATCAGGGGGAAGCAGAAAACAGCGTCTTGCAACCCAGATCATGCCTGATAGCCCTGCTCACTGAGGGCCTGCAACAGACTAATTCAGTGCAAGCAAATAACACACCCGAGACCACAACCCCAACTTCTAGTTCATCCTAAAACCTAAATATACTTTAAACCTAAGCCTTAACCCCAAATCCATAAACTCCCAAGGCCTCAAGCTCTATCCCTTAGAACCCTGAACCTCTGAACCCAAGAAGACTGAAAACTCCGTGCCAAGCCACCTCGGGATTTGAGATGACCCAAACCAAACCTACGCAGCAGCTCCACGAGGGAGCAAAAGAAAATGTGACGGGCTGGAAGGATTAGGAGCTTGGGATGGAGAGATTAGCATTTGAACTGTAGCCTAAACTCCTGAAAGCCTGGTGACATAGGGGATTACATACGCGACCATTATAGGCTTATTAAGGGGGCTACTAGGGGTTTAGACTATAGCGCATTCTAGGAACGGTTTAGGGTTTAGGGTTCGGGGCTTAGCGGGTTCAAGGTTCAGAGGCAGGCGGACAAGCAACGTGAAACCCAAGCAAACTCAAAAAGACTACAACATCTAGAGCTTGCCCGACCTCCGAAGGAATAGAGCTCACAGAAATTAATGTCTTCTTCCGTGGCCTTTCTAACTGGCTTGTTGCGTTCTCCGCAACCAATGCCAGGATTGTAAATATCAGGGCATGATATTCTAGTTCTTTTTGGCTTTTACATGAAACAGAAATCCATCGGGTGATCTCAAAGCATCCCCATGAAGTGGGGAAGTCAATTCCACAGATTTCAGGCGTGAGTAAAAGGGCTATTTTTCGAGAGAGGGATCTCTGATTTTTGAAGCTATAAGCAGGAGATGCAATGCTGACCAGGACAGCAATAGCAACAATGACAGTAGCATTTAAAATATGCGAGTAGCATAAACATGACCATTGCAGTTGTGGTAGCAATAGGCTGATGCCACCGTGCTAGCAACATCAAACATGGCAGACGCTTTCCGCCAAGGGGCAGCCGCCACTTTGTGCCAGAATCGGTGGGGTCTTTTTCCCGTCGACTCCTTCTGCTTTGATCCTGGGCACGGATTCTTGGGGCAGTTGGCGTCTGGTGTCTAGAGCGCAAGTACCAATTGCCTGTTGTCTGTGCTGTCTGTGAACGTCAGAAGCTTCGCGAGAGTATGTGTAGGGTAGGGGAAAGCGTGTAAGGCTCATTTGCCAGGCATCTCTGTCAGCTCCACATAGAATTCTTCAGGAGGACCTCTTGCCCCCATCAGTGGTATCCTTGGGTTGCGGCTCGACAGTGGTCTAGGTCCCAACATCAATGGTTCTGTGACATGGCTATGGCTGAAGGAGCCTAGAACTGACCAAATTGGTAGCATCCCCCTCAGCAATACCTGTAATAGTCCCCTATATATAATCCCCTATATATTTGCCCTGCCCCTTCAGTAGTCTTGCTTTGCCAAGCATCCTAAGTTCCTGCTTGTCTTGCTCGGGCACGAAATGCAAGACACCAGATTTCTGGTGATACCTCGGCCAATCAAACACCCAATTGCTCAGAATAATATATTCATATGAGATTCTATGTAGGGGCCATACAGGGAATATCTTTAAAAAGAACTTCGGAAGCCCGTGACAAAGACTCATGCAGCCACGCTACCGCTTTCCTGCCTTTGCCATTCCATTCCGTGTGCGATACTTGATGCGTACCTCAGCCACTTCTCTTCCTAATGCTTGTAGAGAGATAAGTAATTCTGGTACGAAAAGAGCCGCAGTCCCTCCTAACTGCTGTAGCCAGGTCTTCCGGCACGGCATGGGGGTGAGTCCTCTGGGCTGTATGAGTGTTAAGTAAGAAGTCCCCTCTCTGGTCATCACTTAAGACCCCCTCCCTGCTGTCCATCTCATCGGCCAAGTAATTGCTCTGAAGCTGGTGGCAGCGTCTTGTGGTTTGCAGCACTCATGGAGGCCGATGTCTTGGGTGGACCTTTCTGGCTAACTGCATTTACTGAACTTCCAAGCACCGGGCGGGTGATGGATGTGGCCCGTTCAAGGCTGCAATTTGCAGGCTCGCGAAGCCATCGCTCTCGTAACAGACTACCTGCGCAGGCTCCGCACAGGCAACTCAACATAACAGAGATGAGGATGGATGAATATTACGCACGACTTTAAGCATAATGGCTATAGGTAGAGCCTCGCACCGAGATATGCAGGTAGCATGAAACAGCCAGAAACAGTGGAAGACCCTGAAAAGCCAATCCATTCAGGGGCTGAGACCAGGCGGCCGTCAGCAAGTCAACCCGGTCTACTAGCAGGGTTTGAAGAAGCTGCGTTCTCATGAAGACATGCACGCAGCACCCCTTGCCTGAAGAGAGTAGGCATGCATCACAGTAGGAGGGTGTGGACAAGGTAGGAAGACATTAAATGGTAACAATCTACAGAAAGCCATGTTCAAGCCATGTCTTAAAATCAGATCGCCTTTCCCGCCAAGTGCTCGAAGTCGCTCTCCATTTGCTGGTGGGGGGTGGGGGGGCGGAGGGGATGTGTCTCAAAAAAATGGTTCCATCCTAAAGTCTTGCAAACCAAAGGCTAAAACTGTTCATTGCATATACAAGCCCCGACTATCTATCCTGAACCATATCTAGACTCCCACACTAAACCCTACACGGCCTCGGACTCGAGGAAGCCATACGCAAAGATACTTGGCTGCTTCTTCCCCCCAGTGGAGAGTCGCAGAATTTGGCCTGCATGTCACTCACCGGCTGGCTAAACATAATTTACTTCGAGCATCCCCACCCTAAAGCCGTTATTGCACAAGAAGTGTAACGTTTCCCTGCCCCCCCTCAACTGTCTTCCTTGCAGCACTGCAAATGCGCTGCAAGAATATTGATACTCTGCTGTTGG
>CAJNIZ010032112.1:73094-92087 GCA_905231905.1 Symbiodinium pilosum | reverse complement strand
TTGGGCACTGGAGGGATACTTAGTGGTTGGTCACTACAGTCAGCTTCCAGTCGGGCGAGGACAACATCTACTTCAAAATCTAACAACCCTACTACGAGGGTGGTGAAAAAAGATATAAATCAACATCGAATTCTATAATAAATCCAACGTCGTAGGAAACTGATACAACCTTGCAAGACTGCAACATCCTCTGTAAGGACCATGAGGAGCTAATGCAGTTGGAGAGGATTTCGAAATCCCAACATACTAAGTGAGAACTATGCAAAAAAAAAGGGAGTTGTGGTCTGCTTGAAATCCTTGGCTCTACATACCCATGCTCTACAATGCCCAGAGTGATGAGGTCGAAGAAAAATGCCCTTGGTCCAGCTACATGAACCGGACATCCAAGCTGCCCGCCTTTGGCCTCGTTCTTCGTGTTTCGGGCTTCGATGGGCGGCTTCTTGCCCTGCGTCCTCATCATCGCTCGAACTCCTGCGTTGCAGGCCAGCTGGACAGCGCGGCATGCACTCGGTACATTCGGATTGCAAGGTCTGCTTTTGCTGCAGGTCCTTCCAAAGACACGGACTGACCAAAACGCGCTTCCAGCCTGGTACAACGCAGTGCACTCTGGCTGGCATTTACAGTTGCTCTTCGTCTTCTAGGATTGGACTGCTTCCCTAAAGCGTTTTGGCTTTGAGGTCACGCCTTGTAGCATTGGTTACTGCGGCAATTTGTCCAAACATACTTAGCAGTGCTGCCGGAACCATGAGACCAGAAGCGCTACCACCAACAACCTTGCTACTACCACTGCCGCTACAACACTACCACCACAACTGCAGGCGCCGCCACCGCTTCGAAACTACTACTCCTCCTGCTCCTCTTATCTGATGCCGTTGGTATCGGGAATCTTCTCCCTTCAGCCACGCAGCTGTTTGTGCACCTCCGCCACATCGGGATCTACCCCTTCTTTGGAGAACTGCTTGTCCAAGAAAAAGGCAATCGCCAGGAAGACGAAGAAGAAGGCTAAGGTTGTCACTCCTGAAGATGATCTGCTGTGTGTCTGCGGTCCATACTCATTGAACTTGCTCCACAAAGCCCATCCCCAACATGCGAGAACCCGCTTGCAAACTGCCTTGAGTACTAGAGGGACCTCTACGTGCACAAGACAACACTTGCGTGTTGTAGGCTTGACGGAAAACACAGAAGCAAGTTTTCAGTTATGCCCCGCGACCTGCAGAAATTGAAGTCGTCTTTCGTGCGAATCAAGACCCTCAAGTTATGGAGAAACTTCAGCTTCATGTTGCTTCTACCAGGAGACCTCTACTTCAACGTGTTGGTCCTTCCGCAAGATCCACTCGGTCAGGTGTGATCCCGGCCAGAACAACCAGCATCCACCTGAAACGATTACAATGACGGTAATCTGTGAACACAGCCATGGCTACATGGTAAAAACAAGAAGTTGCCACAAGACCAGTTGCCACTGTGCTAGTGACTATGGTGACGAATAAGAGGTAATCGTACTCGGTGGCCGAGGTGGGGGAGGTGGAGGTGGCAATTACGGTGGCGCTGGCACTGGCAGCTGTGGCAGGAATGGTGTTGGGCAACGGCAATGGATGTCACAGCAATAGCGAGACTGCTCATGCCGGTCAGAGCACTGATGCTGATGATGATGATGATGATGATGATGTCCCCTGCAATTGCTACGTTCATCAAGGCTGCTCTGGTCCTCCCAGAAAATTGGCTTTCTTGGCCATCTCCCTTATTCTCTCAAGATAGCATTGGCGAGCGAACTCAGTCACAGAGTCAGCGCAGGGAGGACCCTGGTTCCCACCAAAGCTTCAGCCAATCCACCAATGCCCCTGACCATGCCCCAAGCCTTGGAGCAATCCAAACCCTACATCTGTCCTGCTTTCAAGAAGTTACAGGAATCACAAGGAACCTCTCATTTGTCTCCAGGGCACACGTAAGCCAGCACTGAGGCGGCACAGGTGAAACAGAAGACCTGTCCAGGAAACCAGGATATTGTATTGCAGTTCCTGGCTTTTAACGCTTTACTATATCACGCAATGCCGTCTAATGCTTTTAATGGTCTCTAGCCTGTTGCCGCTACCTTTTTCCATGAATCAGGGAATTTGAATTGAAGAGCCGCGGGTTTTGCCATCAACCAGCGCCCTACTTCAACAATGAAATGGTCATTGAAAGCTGCTCCTTCTGCAGACCCCCAAAATGGTAAGGTAAGGTTTCAAAGCAAAAAGGCCCTTATGAGATGATTATCTACTTAATCAATGTTCTGACGGAACCAACTTCAGACCTAGGCAACTGTAGTTACGGGACTTCTAAGTGGGTTACAACTAAATTATAACTACCCTGGACTTGCGGGTGTGGTTACCGACCCATAGTTTGGGTCAATCCCCCACCCAGTAATGGGTACCACAACGCATACTCTGGGGCTACTACTATAGGGGGGTTGACCTAACCCATAGTTTTTGTTAAGTGGAGATTCCTCTCCTCAAAGAACCACCAGTAAACAATGAAAAGAACTGACAGGAGATGTCTTTAACAGCCGGCAAAAGCCTTGTGCCAGAAGGATGATAAGCAAGGGAGAAGGACGTGTGATGCAGGAAATCCTGAAACTCTCTAACGAAGTTCCCTCAACCGTCAAAGTTGCGGAAGATTAGGTGCCCTGAGTGGTGCAAGATCTCCTTCAGTAACAATAGTTTCCACGTTTCTGCATCATTGATGGTAAAAAACAGAAACTGCCACGTGCGATTTTGTCAAAAGGCCTTACAAGCCCTGGGGAGCACTGAAAAGATTATCAAGGAAGCACCTTTCGAGATTCTACTGCTTTCGGAAATTCACATCTTGTACAATACTACTTGCATTTTGGCTGGGACTCCAGGCCTGGATTCCTCCGACTTGGACTTCTAGGGCTTAGGTGCGAAAGAACTGGCGATAGACAGAACTCTTATACCATGGCGGAGGCTTAGGTATATATGATCATGCAGAATTGTGTCCATCAACCATAGGAATATTTACTACTAGCATTTCATGTAGCTCCCAGTACATGTCGAGCACTTCTGCTGTTCATAATCATCAGGAAATTTGTTTAATGGTAGAGTGACTTGCACCCGATTCGAAGTGCCCAAGTATGGATGCTGCCCAGCGCTACAAGTACCAGCACTACTATGTCCAATGTCATGAACTTCCAAAGAACTAAACTCCAAGACAAAAAATCAACTGCCAACTTTAAAGCTAAAGCCTCTAGCCTTAGACATGAATCACATCATAACCTCTACCAGCAGAGACCTATGTTCTCAATCAATTCCCGACATGATCCCCTGCTTCAAAATGACCCTGACATCAGGCCGCCTGGTACTTCTCGATCCTCCGGACCTCCCCGTGCGCGAGCGCTGAGATACAGACGGAGGAGATGCCTTGCATGATTCGAGTTAAGGGCTTGGGATTCAGGGTTGGCGCTTCAAGATTTCGCATTTTAGAGTTCGGGGCCTGCCCTGAAGCGACCCGGAACGAACATGGAACTTTACATGGTTAACGTAGGGGTCGCTGCAAAGACAGTGCCAGGGCTGGTTTTCAAAAACCAGCTCGGCCGGTGGCTTGATAAGAGCTCACCGCCCTACACGGGCGCCTCTGCCGCCGGGGCATCGGGACATGGCTTGCTTGTTGGAGAACCTGCTTGCACCCTGCCCAATGGGGTGGGCTACGCTACTATGTCAGCCAGAAAGGAAACTCCACACAGAGGTATGGAACGACCTGCTACCACACTTATGTTCACCTTGCAAGACATGGTTAACGTTGAGAAACAAGAGCGGTTTTACCGGTTTTGCTTGTGGGTGAGGTCCAGTTATGCTTGGGGCTGATTCGGAACGAGACTCCATCATACAACACAGGCCTCCTGAGGACACTCAAGCTATCAACTCCCGAGGTAAAATCTGCAGGAACACCGCCATAGCAGGTCATGTTGCAGAAAACCTGCGGCCCTCTTTGAGCGCTCAATGTTCAGGGTGTGTTGTAGGGCTGCCTCCTGACCTACCACGATTGGATGTCTTGTTCTGATGCTTGCTACTCAGAAGAAGCATCATCCCCACAAGACCAGATGCTCAAGCTTCTACGTGAGCAACCAACACCCACGCCAAGACGCAGAACAAGTTGAAGGATGCGCTTCCCACAACTGTCTGTGGGCCAAGACTGCCCGAGAAGAAGCGATTGCTGCAAAGCCTCGGCTGAGAATCTCCACATTCCTAACCCCTGAATCTTGAGCCGACGTTCCCAACACTCCAAACCCAGGTTCCTAAACTCGAAGCCCCGAACCCTGCATCCTAAACCTGAGACCCTGTGGCTCCCTCTTTGGGTTTCTTCTCATGGGGTTCAAGATATTTTGTCCGGTATTTGGGGACGCCTAATTAACGGATCTTGGGATCAAAAAGGATACGTGACAAAGCTTTCGTTCGATCAGGGAGCCCCAAAGTCAATAGGTCCGTGCTAAATCCCTGGCCAAAACAGCTCAAAGACCAACTGAGCTCGGTAAACCCTGACACAATGGTCGGAAACTTAGCTGAAGTTTTAGGGCATAGCAGGCTTAGGATTCCATTGCCTCTTCGCTTTCATACACTCCCCGTTGGCTTCCAGAGTTCGAGGAGTATGGCTGAGAGTCAAATTTGAAGGGTGGGGTCTCTCCCTTGCCCCACACTAAAAACATACTAGGCGTGTGAAGAGTTAGATAGCCCTTCTCGGGACCGTGCTGATGGAAGACGCACTTTAAGATCCTAGGTGACGCAGATTCCAAAAGGTATGACCCTAGATCAACTCGCATTATGCTTCCTGGCAATTTGTACTACAGTTTCCAGGCTCGGTGCTGGGACATAGCATGCCAAGGCACTCCACAGTGGAAAGAAGAATCTCTGGAGCGGAGGAGCCTGTTCAAGGATTTGGAGTTTAGGTGTTAGGATTTGGGCTTTGGGCTTGCAAAGGGGCTGCAGATATTTCGCGTTTGGATGTAGAGTTGAAGTTTGGGGGGGGGTTGACTCAAGAGCTTTAAAAAGCGTGAGCATCTTCATGAAGATCATGATTTACGAGAAGCTCAAACTCACAGCATACCTTTAGCACGTCGTGTTCCCTATGACAAGGCTGAGACCGAACCAACACCAGGTCTTCGAGTCTAACTTGGGCGCAAGCTGCTGCAATCACTCATGAACTCAGCAGGCTACTTCTAGCAGCTACTGCAGCAAAACTCCGCACACAGGTACAGCTATCCAGAGCAGATGCTTCAACATGAGCTAGCCCTAGAATCCCTGACAGCTGAATCGAGGATGAGATGAACTCCATTATGGGACTCATGAAGGTGCTTTGAAAGATAGCTGGACCATTGTGTCACTTCTTCTTCCCTTACTTCTGAATTCTGAACGCGTCCCTTCTTGCCCTGTTCGAAGATGCATAATCCCCTCCCCCTAACATAAAACCCCCCCCTCCCTCCCTATATCAAATAGGCCCCCATTGTGGTGTATTATACTGCGTTGGGAGTATTGAGTATTAGGAGGGGTGGGGGGGCACCCTCAATAGTAGTTTCCATTTCATTTTCCATTATCCCAAGATCTATAGAACCCCAATATTATGCCTAAATCCTAAACCCTAAATCCTAAACCCTATAACATTAGGGGGAGGGGATTAGCCCAGTTTGATCTGAGCCCTGTCCAGGCCTAGTGCCTCGGCTGATTTGGGTTTCGCGTCTTTGGGGTCCAGGGTTTGGGGTCCAGGGATACTGGGTTGCTGATAAGGATCTTAATCTAAGTTACTATATTGTGAAACCCCATTAATTACTATATATACCCGTTGTGAAACTTAATTTAAGTTCCTTAACAGCAACCCAGGATCGGAAATACTGGGAGTTTGCGGGCTTCTTCAAAGCTTGGACGATGATGGGAGCTTCAGACAACGCGCTTTTTTGCGAGGACGACCCTGCTGGATTTTCAGAAACAAAATGGAATTTGTCGGTTTGAGGGCACCCCCCATCTTGGGTATTCTGCAGAGGTCATGGCTCAGGTCATGGCTCATCGTGCCTCGCTTCGCAAAGATTATGCACACCCATGACTGCGAAATGCATGAAGTATTCTCAAGTTTGCTAAAGCAGCATAAAGCAGCAATCCACATTGGAGGCTGCAACTAAGCCGAAAAACTACGCCCCACCAGCCTCATTCCCAAAGCCTTGCTCCTGAACCTTTAATCTCGATCCGAAGCCCAAAGCAATCCATATTCTATCATACTATATTGTAGTATAACCAAGTATATCGAATTATGTAATAGCATATTGTACTACATTTTAATATAGTAGACTAAACTATATATATATATTGCACTATGTTGCATAAACCTTTTTGGGGTTTTGGAGTCTCCGCAAGCCACGGTGCCATGAGGCTAAGGTTCGCCAAGGTCTCGTTCCAGACTGTGACACGAACCTCCACCTGTCAGGGTCAGGCAGGCTTGAGGCCTGGGGATTAAGGGGGCTGTGGGCTTAGGTTTAAAGGTTGGGAGCTTGGGGTTTCAGACTTAGGGGTTCAGCGAGGAGTGGGACAGGGAAGCTTCCTTACGGAAAAGGGACACGATAGCCGCAATGACAACGAATGAGCTTGCAAAAGCAGGGGTAGAATCAAGGCAGGCAAGCAGCCGCTAAACTAGCAAGTCAGCATGAGCTTCATAGGCGTAGCAAGTAAAGCATGGAAACCATCAAACTTTGAGAGCAGGTCGTTGCGAAAGGCACTGCTGGGACCCAAGTGTGTCTGCCTTCTGTCCGGCTGGGTTTGTTATCCACTTGGAGCGTTTACTGCTGGTGATCTTCTCAATCGCCGCCATAAACTCGTCGCAAATGATACCAACCTGGGCCAAGTGTGGTCCCAATACGTTTAGATTCTTCCTTGTAGCACATGAACCACAAGATCTATTTATAGTTTAGGATTTCAGGCAGTGAGGATCTACTTCCTGGGTCAGGAGCCGCATGACTTGTGGCGACTGGAAAGGTATTCAGGCACCAACACTTGTGGAGCCTCCCATCTCAAAACCCAGCATCTGAGGTCCCGGCCCCTTGAAATGACCATAAGAGGACGAAAAGATAGAATAGACTTCTGATCCTGGGCCGCAAGCTTGTGGTCACGGGATCATGGACTCATCAACTAAGACCGACCAGGCAAAGGAGCCAAGCATGTCCTCAAAGTGGCTAGTTGAGAAATGCTCCGCAACGTGAGACACATTTGACATCCCTGGAGGCTGTTCTCTTTACATACACAGTCATACGAGAGGTAGCGAGCACATGCATGGCTTGATCACATGCGATGGCAGTCTGCAGCCTCTTTGTGGAAGAAACACATTGCTAGCCACAACCATCAAAACTCGGATGCAAACACCGACACGTGTCGGATGTCAGGCCCCGTTCATGGAAAGAGCTGTAATCAGTGAAGCAGTACGAGAAGACTTGAAGCAAGCTCATGGACAATGACAAGGGGGCTACAATCTACTAAGACATGAAACTGCCATTGCAAAATGAAGAAACTGCTACGACCGAGATCTCAGCTCCTGAACCTGGAAACAGCAGCTGAAACACCCTTTAGAACCTAAGCATCAAGACCCCGTAACTCTGAACCCTCGATGTCATCAACCCCTGAACCATGAGCTCAGAATCTAGACCAGATGCAAGATTACAAGAAGAACCAACGCTGCAAGATCCTTTGTCTCCACTCCCCTGACAACCATCCCAACCCTTAACCCCAATCCAAAGTCCTCACACCCAAATCTCAAAAACTGACCTCCAAACCGCCAGAACCAACCACAAGTCCAAGCCACACTGCAGGCCACGACTTTTCGTAGTCACCACCTACTGGCATGACCAGTGTGCCATCGCCACAGAGCTCACAGCTCCTCTGGTCATAACTTTCGGGAAAAGGGTTTAGGAGTTGGGGTTCCCTACATAACCCCCAACATAGCCCAGCATTCCCTATATAACCCATTATTCCCCACATGACCGCTACATAACCGATCATTCCCTATATGACCCGGTAGCGTGCAGGATTTAGGGTGTAGTGTTGAGGGTGTAGGCCTCAGAGTTCAGGATGGCTTTTCTCACCATCCCCCCTTGGCTGACCTCCCCTCACCTCTTGGGCTCTCCTCCATAAAGGTTTACTCAGGGATAATTGGATAATTAGGGCTGATTCAAGTAGAACCTGGGGGTACTATGGTGACTCGGGTAACAAGGGAACCCGTCGAACAGAGAAAATCAAAGCCAAGACTTATGGTTTTGGACTTCTGGTAGGGTCTGGAATCAAGGTTTAGGTTTTCGGGTTCTGTTTCAATTTTCTGGTTTCCTCCCTCTAACTGGGCCATCTTAAGGGCTCAGGCTTTCAGGCGAAACACCCAAACGATAGGGTTTAGGGTTTAGGATATTCCCTTTCAATCCCAAACTCTGCCTCTCAGATTTCCGAAGAAGCGTCAAACGGTGCCGTAAGGGCCCAACTAAACAAGTCTGCAAGCAAAAGCTTCCACCTCTACGTCCAGGAATCATCATCAAGCAGCCTGGACTCCCTGCAACCTTAATAAGAGTATTATTAGTAGTTATCTCAGTGTTGATATTACTACAAATATCAATATCGATATTAATCATAATATAACTTGTAATATTAATACGAATATCAGTATGAAATGACGAAACTAAGATCAATATGACGCCCTCCTCAGGGCGACGGAGGCAATGCCAGCACAGCTCACATCGCCAAATTTGGCACGTTCGTCGAGGATGACTACAAAGTAGAGGACTTCCTCACTTCCGCTCCGGAAGGCTCATGGGGACTGCTCTGAGTTGGATGACTGGAGATTTTGATATTTCTCGAGGTGAGAGTCAAGACATATATCACGCACATATGTATATATATATACACACACACACTACCAACAATACGCTGCGAATTGCGCAGCTCATCAAAATGCAGCGTTGCTCGCAATGTCATCCCCTGTAAGGTAGCTTCGAGCATCAGAGCAAAAGAGGAGTACCGTCAGAACAGGCAGTTCTTGTGTGAAAGCACCCAAAAACAGGGACCCAATACTTCCCGACATCCGCACGGAAATAGTCAGTTGTAGACAACAGTCAATGCAAGCCTGGAGTTGTGCCCGGCGCCCCAGGATAAGACAACAACACTTGGTACGTCTCAATTCAGGCCACGCAATGATGGAGAACTCTTCTAAAGTACTTTAACTAGTAATCCCAAATTTTTGGAAACCTAAACTCTAAACCTTAAACCCTATGTAACCCCTATATACTGAAAAACTCTCTTCTAGCTTCGTGAGCCAAGTCTCCACTGCAACTACGACCAGGAAGGCCATGAAGGCCTTCAAGGTCTCTATTCGGCAATCCACCGGCCTCAGCTGCTGTCAACTTCATTGGAGAATCAAATGGAAAAGAAAATGGAACTGGGATTATATAGGGGAATTATAGGGGTTATAGTCTAAACTCCTAGTATCCCCCTTACTAACCCCTGTAGTAGTCCCATATATAATCCCCTATATATCCCCCTTTAAGGAGTTTAGACTATAGCTCATATGCACATAGAACAAGTTGGATTTGAAGGCTCTGGGGGTAGACATCTTCTACTAAAACAAGGAAAGAAGACCTATACAACACGCTACACGCCTCATTGCTTTACCTTCAATATCTAGCCAAGTGATGTTGCCCTGTCTGGGGTGTGGGGACTGCAGACAGGAGAAAAAATGCAGCCTTTGCGACTTGTATGCTAAGCTGCGGCGCCCCAGACAAGGGGCCTTCTGCACTGTCTATGACATGAGTTTATGACATGACCTCGGGTACCCTTCTTTCTTTAATATGGCTTCGGGTAAGGGCTCAACGTATGTCGACAATCTGCAACAAAGCCTTCCTGGGCTTTCAAAACTCCTGAAACTTCTCAAGCTCACCCGTCCCCCTGAACTCCCTACGATCCTCAAAAGGAATGGATCCTTAGATTAGCCCTATATAAGGCCCAATGACATAACTAGTAGTTTCCCTTTGCTTTTCCATTCCAGCCCTCTGCGCCCCCCCTTTTTTTCTCATTCCAGGGTCGCGGGCTTCTCCTCCTCGGCTGGCTGAGCCACGGAGGATTCCAACTCGGACACACGCTTCTGCGCAGCATCCAGGGCTCCTGGCCATGGGGAAACTTTGCGCCATTGGATGTACAGACTTCAGTGCTCAGGGCCTCAAGCTTGTTGATTGGGGCTTGAGGTTAGAAGTTTACAGAGTGTAATGCATAAGGTTCAGGGCTGAGTTCACAGGGCTTTGTGAGAGTTCAGAAGATTCGTAAAGTTTTGTAGGCAACCTAGCTACCTGCATAGCTCAAGAATCAGTACCCTGTCAGTCAGGAACATGCCTCGGGTGATGCCACAGAATCTCTTACTACAATTCAGATACATCCTCTAATCCTAAACAGTTTTCCTTGTCATTGCAACCGTATAACGCTGAGTATGACCAAAGCATAACGCTCAATGTGATCCCGACTATGAAGAGTAGTTTCCAGATTTGCCATACAGCGTCCCGGCGACACTGAAGCCAAGCAGCGCAGGGTTTCGGGTTTGTTGAGTGAGTGTTGAGGTGACTTGGCGTGGTGCAAGCAAATAAATGTATCATGACTGAAGATGCCTCTATCCCAATAGCCCATGTCTGCAAACGACAGTTCTCAAGATTTAGAAGATCCCTCATTTTGGAGGGGCTCTATGTAAGGGGGCGTGCCTTTTTGAGCCTCAGCGGTTTTTGGAAGCCACTCAAAGAAAAGCCCCCAGACCTGAAACCTTGAGTCTGGGTCTGGCCTCTGATTGCAAGGCCAGCAGTTACATTGGCTTCCTCTAGGGTTTAGGGTTTAGGGACTACAACATGGCCGCACTGACTGAGCTTAGTAAGGAGCCAGCGCAAGTCCAAGGTCAGAGTCAGTTCTCAAAAAATGGCCCGAGTCCTTTGGTCTCATCCAGGGCCGACAAGGCCTCAGTGTCATGTGTGCTATAGTCTATGGCGGGGTTATGTACGGGACTGTTTTAGTGGTTATTAAGGGGGATACCAGGAGTTTAGACTAATTACGGCTATGTGGGCTGAGTTCTCCAATCATGGTCAAAGTCAGAACCTTCCCATGCAAATCACAACTTGCCTCAACAGCAGAATTCTTCCATGGGACGTTGCTAGACCGCTTTAACACTTGTCCGAACTACGCACGCGCACGTTCATGAAATCACCCCACTCGAGGACACTCCTCCAGCCTTTCCTAGCCTCGAAAGCTAGGACCTAGGAGCAGCTTAGGCTGAGCATGAAAAGACTCTCCCCAGCATGTTGTCAAGCAAGTTTTGGCACATGGAGTCACTGAACAAGTTTAACCAAGGCCTCTTAAATGGGTGCCCATAGACCCAATTTCAAATCCAATCCCGTGTTCTTCGTTCAGAGAATTCAACACATCTATTTAAATGAGCGAGTCTAGCAGCCAATCAGCTGGGATTCTCCCAATAGCAGCCCTTCACACGCAATCAGCCGAATCACACAGCAGCACCCGAAAGCCTGCTACCCTAGTCTCTTCGGAGGATGATGGCCAGCGAAAGCCACGAACGCTATAGAATACCAGACATGCAGCTCAGGGCAGTTAGCCATATCAGGTTATCCATAAAAGGGGTTCCCAAATCAGGGGTACCATTTCCGGGGTCCCATGATAAGGATTATGGTATTTTGGGGTCAATATTGGGTCGCGCTATTCATGGAAACTACCGCACACATTGATTTTTGTAACGTGGAAAGTAATGTGCCACAAGATACGGAAGATACTGAAGGGATCCCAGGAATTTGGATTGAGCCAGAGGGTTTGGGGCTTCATGCCTTCATGACAGGAGCCGGGGAAAAGCAGCTTACAGCTGAGGAGTTAGCACTGCAAGTTGAAGGCAGAGGGCTTAAAGCAAAACTCTGATCCTTGAATCGTCCCCACATGCCCGACTCAAGTCCCAGACACCTAATTTTCCAAGACACGGTTGAACTCAATACCGTCGTACCGGCTTGCATATCACAATCACAAGAAACGTTATCATTTAGGAGGACCCCCCACCCCGTAATAGCGGTATAATAGGAATATAAGAGGACCCTAATATAATCCTTATTATCCATAATAGGGGGGTCCACCTAAGTTATCATTATCATTCCTTCTCTTTGCTCACTTCACACAGATGATCCTGAGCCAAGTCGCGACTTGCAGCTTGTCCTGTAAGTCCTCGACCGTTGATTTCCGCTCTATTCCCTGCCTGAGCCAAGGATTAGCTTTTTGGTGGTTGGTCTGGAATGAGGGCATGGAACCTAAGGATCGTCCTTGGGAATAATATAACTATGAGTGCTCTTGTAAGGACCCATTCGTCTATTCCCTCCCGCCACCAGCACGTAAGAGCGCTGGGGAGGTTACCCTTTCGAAGTTCAAGGTTGGAGGAACCCAGAGGTTCCAGAAGGTCTGCAGGAAAGAATGTGCTGCCTCTGAAAGGGTATGGCCACTGCAGCAAAGCTTCTAACCATGAGCCCCGAATATGTCTAAAGCTCAGAAAGTCAATATTCCCCATCTAATCAAAAAACGTAAGTTCCTATTAGGGAAGATGTTAGTTAGAGACTTTGCGAAACAACCCAAGGCACCCCTACGTCCACCCTTACTGGTCCATTGGTAAGCCTAATATTGTCAGTAGCTCATGTGAGCACACAACGGCTCCTGTCCCCCAGAAACAAATATCAAACCTGAAGCTGAAACTTCTTGCCAAGCCCTCTAAGGCAGGGCGCGTGTCTCGGTTCCTCGACAACAAAGGGCAAATAAGCCCTAGGTATTAGTTGGAGAAGGCACCATGTCACCTGCACACTGAACCCGTAAGCACTATCGCTATCATTGCCGGGCTGCACTTTGTCATTGCGATCCTTGTCAGGGGACCACATGTTCACCTGCACGCGGTGAAACAATAATGCGACGCTCACCGAACTGTCACATGTGCCCCATCCCCTGTTGACACCAGCTCCGCAATCCCAAGCCGACAACAGCATCATGAAAATTGCAAAATAACACCCACCACAATCAAGGCAAGCAATGTTGTCAACAAATTGGCATAAGTTATCCTTATAAATTAAGTTGCATGATCAGGTCCGAAGAATACCTACGTTGACAACAATCTTTCGGGTTCTGTGAAAACTCTGCGAGTCATGCAGAGTTTTCACAGAACATCATCATGAGCGTCACTGCTAAGCCCTAATCCTTAAGCTGACAATCCCCTAAACCCTAAGCCCCCAACACCCTGAACCCTCAGTCAGAACACTAAAGCTTCGTCCACGCTACATCTGTCTCTTTCTCATCTCCGTCCGGCATCGGCGAAAGTTGTCGCACGAGCCTCCTGGGCTCAACATAGGTGGTTTCCGGAAATTAGGGGCCCCGTTTTGGAAGTCCTTCAGAAAGGGTTCTGCTAACTTGAATCGATATTTTGGGGTCACCTGATTTATGGAAACTACTACAACGGTCAAAGGTTTGTCATGAAACGCATACTGCCGCTAAATGAAGACTGCATAAGCTCTAGTTGGGCATCATGTTAGGTCTGTTTTTGAAGGCAGGGGAGCAAGTCGGGGGATATCCTGTTTGGCCTTCAGACTTTCGGGTTTGAGGATTAGGGTTTAGGGTCTCGAGTTCAGGATGCAGAGCTTCCCATCCCTATAATAACACCTTCACCTGTGTAGTCCCAAAGCTGTTTGGCTTGGGCTTCTGGCTCGACATTCGCGAAGGTGTTAAATCAAGTTACGCAAGGCTCCCATCCTAGCAAGTCAACATGAATCCCGAGAATCTATGTCGTTCAGCACTGAAGCCCTCGCAATCTCGAGGCGAAACTCCTGCAGAAAACGGACTACGCCTGGATCTCTGCAATAGCCTGTAGCATTCCCACACATCCTGCAAGGAATGCAGAAAAAGCTGGATTGATCAAGTGTTTATAGTGTTCAGGGTGACCTTCCCAATTTCTCCGAGAGACGGCATGCACGATGGGCTAAAGCCCTGCGACTGTGGAAACCTCAGCGGTTTAGATACATGAGGATCGACATAGGTACTTTCTTCTGTCCCTACACCGCGCTCATGAAAGTTACGCCCCATCATCCAGTCATATAGCCCGAACATCACCACTCATCACGTCATAGCAGTAAGGAAACACATAGATGTTTAACATGAAGATGTTGCAACTTCCATACACTTTGATGTAGGTGAGCAGCCTCCCGAAGACGGGGACCTTTAAGGCCGCATCTGCAGGAATTGTGTCGTGCTGCCTTCTGAACCAATAATTAACGTCTGCGGGCGGCCGAGCAATGTTCAAAATGCCAACTCAGATCATCACTACAAGAAACACTTTGGCATGCTGCACTGTAATCAGGCAGCATCTTCCTGTGCTAGCAGTCAGTCATGGGAAAACAATCGTACACTACTCTATTCACATGCAACGGCGCACTGCTGGCACAGCACAATCCAACATCAGCCCATCGCACGATTCATGCCCGCAAGTGGGGCTCACCCCATCCGCTGGCAACCTGGATTCAGAAAGCTGACGTGAGCGCTGATCATGCAGGACTACGTAATTCATCATACCTTCGTTGTCTAGTGCTATGAGCATTGCATTGCGTTGCTAGTTTCAATCCCTCTGGTTTGTATTGCTGCCTGATATACTCCCATAGTGCTAAGCAATGGCACCCACCACTAATAGCGATAGTGGCCACATGGGATCATGGAACCTAACGTATTGGCTCCAGGAGGTCCAGCAAGGCTTGCTAAGCTCGGCACGCTGCTCCTGCACCCAGAAGGGCAGAGGACAGATCTGGGGGCCCTAGGGCCTGTATAGCGACGAAAAAGGGATCTTTTTGAGGGATTATGTAGTATGATCTATTTGGAGAAACCTCTGTATGTCAGAGAGTGCCAGCTGCTAGCTGTCTTGGCAGTGCATAGTGAGTCTACTAAGCTTTATGGCTGCGGTTGCAACCCAGCGCTCCTTCATGTACACTGTGATGAGATTACTTGGGTGGTGCAGAAACAATAATTTAAAAAGAAAAAAAAGAGCAATGCAGGAACATGTATAGCAGCGAGGCATCTAACCTCAAGCCAATCTAATTCTTCTTCTTCTTCAAGTCATGCGTTCCAAGCATCCCTGCTTCGTTTGTGCCTTTTCCAGTGATTGCTATGTCTGCAGTGACACTGCTGTCCATGCAGCACAGCCTATGTCAAGGAAGCTGGAGCCACATAAATGGCGAGCAAACAGGGAACAATGCCACATGGCCATTGCTCAAGATCTGGCTCCCATGCCGGTTGGGCTTTGCATGTCAACATCCGCATACTCTTGGCGGAATTCAGGGGCGTCCAAGAAAGACCTGAGCCACGTCCTGTGGTGGCCAAAAGCGTAGGACTGCAGCTCCAAGTTCCTCAACCCACTGAACACCCGTAGTGGAGCCACATGCTTCCATCTTCGACCTGCTCACCCAGGCCTCTTGGTTTCAGATGCAAATGTAGCATGTCGGACTCAACTGTACAGAAGCTCGACACTCTTAAAACCCCCTTAGAGGGTGTTGGAATCCAGACCGCTGCCATTCCAGCAGCCAACGCTGCGCGGAAGGGCACTTCGACGCAACTACAACACCTACGCTGCCTGTGCTTAGGGCATCTAGTGCAACTTTCGGCTTAGCCTTCTGCGACGTGCTTACTTGCTGACCTCGCACATACAACAGGCAGCTAAACTGAGATTGTCGTCTCATCATGGAGACAGGCTCCCAAAATACAGTTCACACCCTGCTGCTGATGTTCGGCCTGGGCGCAGAAACTGCTGCATGGGAATTTTAGGGGTCTGCATAATGACCCCATCCTGGAAATCCCCATTCACCCAAGACTTGTGAAACCACCAGATTGAGGGTGGCGCGGTACAAAGCGTCTGGCAGGACGATGCACCTAGGAGTACAGGATTCTAAAGAAAGAGATAGTTCAATAACCCTGGGCAACCTTGACGAGGGGGGACGGAGGCTAAATGGAGAACCACGACCTAGATTGAATGAAGGGCTCCAAGCCGTTTACGGCTTGGGCTAGCGGCTGTAATGTTCAGGAGTACGCGAGCTATCGTGTAAACTCCTAGTACCCCTTTTACTAACCTCTATGATACACCCCTATATAATACCCCCCGTAGCCCCGTTTTAGGAGTTTAGACTACAGCTCGTGTTGGATCTAACGGTTTGGCTGGTGGGAGTTGTTGTGTCGTGACTTGCAGGATTACGGTCATTACAACCCAGGGCCTTGAAAAAGGGCCTCGCCAAAGCTCCAGATCTCAGATCACCAAGTTTCAGAACCCTCAATCAGCTGCTTCAACCCCTAAACCCTAAACCCCTAAACCCAAGCCCTAAACCCTACGGAGCATCTTAGGGAGGCTCCAGGTCTCAACCCTACACTTGACCTGGGACCCCGGCACTCCTCTGCTTTTGGGCCGGGGCGGCCGCGAGTGCCTGCCACCTCCTTGCCTGCACTACCGCTTGTTCATATATTGGGATGCTAAGGGGTAGAGAGGAGCGGACCCTAACTTCAGAAGCTCTTATTTTGGTACTTGGGCTTACTTGCATCATCCCCAAGAAGCAAAACTGCCCCTCTTTTTCGGGAGCTCACTGGCACTCTGTAGCTTTGACTTGTCCTGCTGGAACGCTGATTTCAGCCTTTCTGTGTAAAGACCGACGAGGAACACAATCATTCAAATTGGGAGCATCCAGGGGAAAGGCCTGACGCGTCCGTGCACCAGCACTCGCCAGTTGATCCCCAGCACCTCAGCCATCGCTGCCTATCAACAAAACTGACAGCAAGAGCAGTCCAGCACCTATGACTCTTGCAGTTTGACTTCTTAAAGCAAAAGTACAAGTGAAAGTCTTCGTCGTTGTCGTCTTCGCAATCCGCCGGTGACCTTTGCCATTGTGTCATCATGTTCGTCAGGCCATGATGGTCGTTGCGGTCGTCGTAATGGTTGACGTCAGCGTGGTGATGGCTTCGGCGGCAGCAGTGTCACTAATCAAACCGTCAGCAAACGAGCAGTACGAGTCTTTCCCATCCCCGTGGCATGTTGGATTCATCTAGTTTGATCCTGAACTCGGAACCCTGAACTCAAAACACTGAACCTTGAGCCCTCTCAGCAGGGAACTGGTGTTTCTCATAGCCTCCTTCTGGGCGGCATCGTGGCAGGAAAGCTCCAAGCAAGGGACGGATCCGAGCCTCTTGGGCAATCTGGTGGGTTTGGTGTTCAGGGATGTTTCGGGTCAGTGGGATTGTGTGAATCGGTTTTACCAAAACTATACAGGGAGCAGGTACGGGTTTTTCTGACATTTGGCCAGGCGCCTGCTTGGAGCCCAGCCATTTGACCTTTTACTCCTTACCCGCAGCTTTCTCACGGGAACTAGAGTTGACTAGGGTTTAGTTCACAGCTTGAAGGCAAGAACCATTCCATGCAGGCTGGACCATCGCGCCAGCTTTCACACAAGGAAGGGTGTGCAATAAGACAGGGAGTGCGGTCGGCCTTCAACTGCTTCAGGTGGCACTCGGTGTTGTTACCATCCTCCTGCAGAGTTGAAGGGGGGACTGCGAAAACAGCTCTGCGGTCATTATCTTAATAATCGAAGAAATGCAGTTATTACCCGCTAAGGGAACAGTTAAACGCAGTCACCACACCAGACAGAAGCATTATGTACGACTATCCTAGAGGTAAGAACAATGACAAGAATCCTGGCTATAAAAACAACGATCATCATCACAATCATCTTCACTGCCTTCCTCCATCGCAAAAGCAGAGTGAGCAGTGAGCTGCGTCATGTTGCACATTCTCAGCGCCCAAGCCCCGCAGAACATGACTCTGTCACAAGGCAGGGTTCCTGCGTCTTACATGCCCCAAAATTACGGCCCACATTGCATTTTGAACATGCACACCCCCCCGCATCCTGAGACACTCCCTACTACAGAGATGTCCAAGATTGCAGCCTTGCCTGAAGCAGTCGGATGGCCAAGCAGTCCTCATGCCTGCCAAAGTCTGGTTATACGACCCATGGGTATGTAGCAAGAACACTGGCATGGCACACATGCAGGGTATGCTTGAGATCAGCTTTAGCAAGGCCTTCACACGGAACCCCCGCTACCACATGGCCTAGCATTGAGGATCCACAGCTCCCACCACCACAGAATTGACCAAGACTGTTGCCACGGACCATTTTCCTCTCAGCAAAGCCGGCAGGTCTTTTCGGGCATCAGCACCAGCCATGCTGGGTCCAATGAGCTAGGAAGTCATCACATCCTCAACATTCCGAGGAACAAACGGCATCAGGAACGACGGTGCCAGTAAGCACACCGCAGAAGCACACCCAAACTTCAGCCTCTCCTCGCAAACACCACAACCTGAATAGCTAGATTCGTGCTCTTTGATGTCCAACTACAAAAGGCCCCGCTCTGACCTAAATGCATTCAGGAAAGGCCGCTCTTTGGGGGCGATTTCTCTCCTATCTACAGGGCAGCAACAGTTTTTGCAAGACTGCCAAGGCGTCGACATAGGCAACGCTGGGGCCAACAAACAGGGCCAACGGGCGCTGTGTCACTTGGATACTGCCCCCACTCCATAGCAGATATGTACACTACCCTTCCTTGCGGGTGTATCCTAGCTAGGACAGTTCGCATGCTTAGAAGATCGTGGTCATGGGCAGTGATATTGCTATCGGCAAGCCGGTCTGCAAATTGATGGCTGCTTGGTATGGTGCTCATGTTCATGGTAGTTGCGACAATTGCCACAGACAAGACATCAGGACAGCAAAAACGATGATGATCTTTATTTCTTTCAATAACCACTGCACAGGAGGTCTGCGATGCGGAAATACGAATACTATTAACAATAATGATGATGATGATGATGATGATGATGTCGATAGCGATGATGATGATGATGATTGTGAAA
>CAJNIZ010032112.1:53168-72994 GCA_905231905.1 Symbiodinium pilosum | reverse complement strand
ATTCTTCAGAGGCCCGGGGCCTACTTCAGAACAGGGTTCTTAGGGTTCTCCTTTCAGGTTCAGGGTGGCAGTTCCGGGCTACCATTTTCACAGATGATGATGATGATGATGATGATGATTATGATGGGAAAAAATGTAGCAGGCTCGACACCTGTGAGAAAAGCATGATGCTAGAAGCAGTTCTACTCCTAAGAAATACTCCTACCTCCTACTCCCTTAACTTCCACCCCTACCATAATCGTAGCTGGCATTGGTCTTAAGGCCCTTTGGCAAGCAGCTCACAGATTGGAATCCTGGTCCTTTGAATCCTTGTCCTTCAGCGCATCGCCGAAGCCCTCGTACTCCATGCCAGGCGGTGGGCACCTTTGCTCAATGCTTACCTCTGATTAACTGGGAATGAAGGACTGCAAAAAAGAAAACATTGGGGATTGTCTAGGGGCTGCTACAAGGATCCATGTCTTCATTGCTTGCAAACCAGAGGTAAGGTGTTGTCGTTACGATGGCTTCATTTGGTGCCCTGTATAGATGAAAGCAGTGGGATCCTTGCTAGACGCCCAGAACGGAATGATGATTTGAAGCAGCCTCTAATTGCAGTTCAAAGTCTCTGGTTGGAGGTACCCGCCCCAACAGTACTGGTGGCTTCCAGAAAAAAACATTCTCCATCACTTCCCTTGTTTTGTTCCATCTGATTCCTCGTTATTGAAGAAACATCCTCAATATGGGGCCCCAGGAATGGATTCTCATATTGTTTGTATGATAGATTATTATCGCATTTCTTGAAGCGCACTGCTCTTGGCACTCCTGCTGGCGAGGATCCAGGCCCGATTCCGCCCTGCCGCTCGACCGACCGGCTTCTTCTTGTAAGCCAGGTAGTCGCGGTCATGGGTGTAACCTGGGGTGAGTTCAGAAGAAGCTGTTATGTAGCAGATAAGCATTACTTCTTGAGGCGTTGTCGAGGCTCAGCTGCAGTCATCTTTTAGCGGCGAACCCCAGCACCCATGTCCTTGACAATTGGACCGTCTTGCTCGTCCTCAATCCATCTACTACTACTAGTAGTAATACGTCGGTCGAATTATGGGCGCCAACTTCCTGAAACAGGCCTCTGAAACCCACAAGTTCCCGATGGCAAGGCATACATGCCTCAGTCCTGATAAAGTTGCAGCTACTTCAGGTGCTAGCAAACAGCATCTGGGACTAGTCCGCTGGGAGCTACAAGTCTCGCCGCGGAGGACACGTTCATTTCACGTGCTGAGGGGAGGGTTTAGAGTGTACGGTTCTAATCAGTAGAACAAAGCGTCGAGACTACTTATGACTGAAGTTGGAACCTTCTTCTTCTTCTTATTCCATTTACCTTCAGTACTGCAGGGCCATGCCTCTAGATAGGAAACTCCCTGCACCCCGTAGATACTAGGATCTGTGTGATCAGGATCCCAAGCCCCAAAATGCCCCGAGCCCGTGGCAGCATGTTCCACCAGTATAGTCTGCATGGAGCCCAACATCAATGGACGTCTCATGCATGAAATTAACCCATGTTGGGGTTTCCGTCCCCCCGTGTAGAGCCCTAGACACTATATTTCTCATCACGGAAAGGGACCCCTAGTTGTTGGTCTACAAATTCCTGGCCAAGGTGCTCAAACAGACCGGGTCTGGAGGCCCTTCCTCTTTCCTGGGCTTGGAACTGGCACTTCGTGGTACTGATGCTTCATTCTTCAAAAGGATTGTACCAGGATTATTTCAGGGATCCACTCCCCCTACTTCTCAGCAAGTGGAAGGAAACACATTTTCAGGGAACCTACCAGCCGAAGGTAAGGCGCTCGTAGTCGTCGCTTAACCGAAGACGATGTATTCGTCGCCAAGCTTTGTTGTGAGACCTTGTAGGCAAGTAACATGTGTGGCGTGATGTCTCAACAATGCAAATTATTGCGAGTCATTGTACTGTTGCAGTGCGGAGACAACTCATGCTAGAAATTGGACATGCAAGGAGCTGTCCACATGACATACTGGAATGGCTTCGTGATATTTGATCCTTCGTCATCACATCGCACTCACATGATTCCGGCAGCTGGCTATGTGCAGCCTGGCAACCAAATTATGAGATTCATCCGCGTGCCCGAGGCTATGTCGTCTGCGCCATGCCGCCGACTGCCCAAATGCAGAACCGCACGCCCCACCTGCAGCCAGGCTCAGTTGGCTTCATCAATCGTCTTCCAAATGCGTCCGGGGTACGCTGTAGGACTGCCAAAACAAGTACATGGTTACAAAGACAACCGTACAGCTGCTACAGTAGCCCCTCCTCAGCAAGTCACAGCTAACTCAGATTGCCGCCTGCCTCGTGCGAGTAGACGTGGGAGGCCTTCGTGCATTGCAGCTTCAAGAATGAGTAGTAGTGGTGTTGATTCTCTAGTAGGAGTAAATAGGAGCGGAGTTGTCAGGAAATAAGACCAGTTGGAGGAAAACACCTCCTATTGCACTACCTTCTACGCGCCCTGCGCACCCTGAATGCTGAAATCCCAACCCTGAACCCGCTCCCGCACCTTACGGTGGTCCGACTTGCCCATGTAGCCACAGAAGGTCAGAGTAGCACCTGTGAACTCGTGACCTGAAGGATTCGGAGCTTCGTAACATCTACGTGTTCGAGTTTTGTTGGGCTTGGTTTACACCAAGATTTGCCTGTTTGCGTGATCTTACGGGGGAAGGTAGCTGCACTCGATCTGCATAGGAAGGCGAAGTAGCTTCCTGAATTCAACGCCCGGAAGCTCAGGAATTTGAAAGGGTTCTGCATTGGTTTGTCAGGGCATGCAGGAGAACATTGACCTGCACCTGTAACAAGGAGAGCATTGAATTGGTCAAAGCTACCTGCCATGCGTCGCACGCAAAGCTCGCAAAAAAACGTGGGCGGCATAGGAAGTGAGGATGCCAAAGCGGAGCTAGTAGTCAAACTAGAATTTTCATGATGGTACTTAGAGTGCTCGTAAATGTGTGAGGTGTAAAGTCTCCTTCTTAGACAAGAAAGGTCCTACTTGGCCGACTTAAACGCAAACCCCTGCACCCAAGTATTCCAAGACTTCCCACGCAACAAACTCCAACTATTTCTACTCCCAAACCCTCTGATAACCCTGTACCTGCCATGCGGGGGTTCCAAAAATGAGGCCCCCACCCCCATCCCCCCCCCCNNCCCCCCCCCCCCCAAACGCGCCCCAATACATTCCGATCCGCATTATGGGACCCCCCAAGACAAAGATCCCAACTGTTCGGAAGCAGGGCCCAGGCCTAAACAAACGTTGAATGTGACATCCTCGAAGGCAGAAGGGTCCAGGCATGATGTTGGGGGCTACAGCTCTGGATCCTGGGGTGTTGGGGGTTTCAAAGTTTGGGGCTTGGGATTTCAAGTTTTGGCCTTGGGGGTTGGGGATTGGGCTTTCAGATTTAAACATTAGGCTTTGGCTTCAGGATGTAGACTTTGGAGTTCAGGCGCGATGGAATCAGACTTGGCAACATCAATCTTCTAAGAGGTGAAGGCTTCAAAGCCAAAAGGTGCGAGATGGGAGTGTCTCGAAACATTCTCTCTGTAAACACCCCAATACGGACCCCCACAACCGCCGTTCTACGTGCCCAGGGTCCCTTAGGCATACCCTTTTTTGCAGGAGGGCCTCCCATGTCCTCCCTGGGCCAGGGACTCAAGGCATACATTGTCAGGAGGTGTACTGTCGGGGGGTATCTAATATAGGTACGTGTGTATATACATATATTTACATATATATGTATACATATACACATACGTGAGTGGTGGTATGGTTATAGGAAGTTATAGGGGGTTGTATTTCCTACTATGTTATCGCGATCTCGCCTGTGGCTAGGACTGCAATTGTTGCTGCGGAGCCACTCCGAGAATCCATTCCTGTATTCCCTGCTGAACAGCTTAGCAGTAAGTAACAAGCACTATCAGAGGCTTGATTTGCCTCAACTGCGCTTGGAAAAGATCCCTTGTTCGGACTTCACATCTGAAATGATTGCCGACTGAACTCTGAAGAAGCTCTATAAGCGACATGACCCATGCCAGAACTCTGACGAAACTTTCGGGGGATTCTTGAATACCTGAAGTGAAGGCAGGGCGCGGAGTCATCCGTATGCATGTCTAGACCCAGATCTTCGGAAGCCGTATATCGGACGATGAAGGAGTGGTGGTCATCAAACTGCGAGCCCTCCGGCAGAAGCACATGTACTGGTGCATCACTTGAGTGTAGCCCCTGAAACTTGTGCAAGGGGCATTCACTATCTGAACACACCTTAGCTACCCCCCCCCAGGAAACTATTCCGACAGTTGTCATCTGGCTTCCCACAAAGAGGCATAGGATGAAACCGGATGCACGACTTGGCCTGCTCTGGGAATAGCACTTTGGCCTCAGATGGAATTCCTGTTCCAAACCCTAATTGCATTGGAGAAGCTGTGAATGGGAATGCTCCCGGATCTACGACATCTTGTTCACAACTGCCTGGACTACCAAATACAAACGCAAGTAAAAGCAGCCAGGCCACGATTGGCCAGATGTATTTCTGCTGGAACTCGGTGATCATTGGTTTCATGCCAATTTCATTCACGATGACACCTGGGCATTTATGAGATCACTTAGGTAGATCAGCACGACAAACTCTTGAAAGTCAGGAGTCTAAACCCTGACATCCGCACTCTGTTTGAGCGATACAGAACCACCCAGCATTTCAAACCGTGGATGACATTCCCTGTAGCTTCCCCCTCCGACATGTACCAAGATTGGGTGTCCCCTCGATCCACGCATCCAAAAAAAACATGAATGTACCGCGACCCAAAAACTGGCACTACTCAAACAACACGCTGCTTTCCCAACCACGGTAGTACACCTTTCTGATCTTGATTTGCGACTGCGTTGAGGAAGGTTTGTGGAGATCCTGCATCGTGTCAGCCAAGCTTCCATAGTTGTTCATGGAGTTCGGCCGGCGCGCAGGGATGCCAGAAGCATAAAAGTTGGCAATCTCCTCAATGTTTAGGTCCTAACGCCTTTGGGCTGTGTTTGGGAGTGCTCACAGACGCCTTGGGCCTGACAAATCCTCACGTGCTGACCCCCATGGATTCTGACAGAGAATCGCGATGTCCGTAAATGGTTGCCTCAGATCGAAGGCACATCCGAAACCTCAGCCACCTCCCTTGACCTAGAAACATATCGTGCCTCCAAGGATTCGAATTGATTGTTCAAGGTTCGGGGTGAGGGAATCCGCAGAAGCTACTCAGCTTCAACTGAGCGTATGAAATCCTACAAACCCCTTTATCCGGATGAAGGATCAAAAAAAAAAACGATTTAGTTCTCATGGATCAGCGTTTGTGAGCTCTATCCCCCCTCAAGCCGCTTCGTGGGTTTCAGGCTCAGATCTCCTCGTTGAAGCACGAGACGAACTCTTTGGTGAAGCATGGGAATGAGTAGACCCCTGCCACCTCCTCACCTGAGAAAAAAAACGGCAATCTGCTGGGCTTATGACACTCTGTGCCCCTCAAAATTGAAGAGAATCCGCGACTTGAGAAACCCCAAAACATGGACTGACTGCTACTTTGTGGAACATGTTCATGTCTTCTCTCCATGAAAGCAGCCTTGGATGCACTTTCAAGCATTTGCCCCCAAATCATGTTCCGCCTCAAGTCACGTTTCAACAGCCTTCGCACCAAAATCAGGCAACCCTTGACTTTGGCACCTCTTGATAGGCACAGTAGACCACAACCCAATCGAAAGACCGGCGAGATTGGCTTAGGCTTTTCAGGTTCGAGTTTTTGGGATTTCGGGTCTGAAGTTCAAGGTGGGAGCGTTTGGGGCTAGGGGTTTAGGGTATGAGATCCTCCCTTTGGCTGGAGTATGGTTTCCTAGGTTTCCCCTCTGAGCTGACATCCACATTGGACTTGCGCTTTAGAACTCTCGAGATGCCACACAAGCCCTGTAGACTTCAAAAACGCTCGTACAACTGCTCTTTGATTCCATGTAGGACATGTACGCAGCCCTGCCGAGTTTTTACTTGGTAGCCTCACGCAATTACTCAATAAACCTCTTAGTTCCTTGCTCAGCCCCCGACGCAGATGGGGGCAAATCTCCTTTGGCTCGCAGTTGAAGCCCGTTTTGCAGGCCCGTACAATCTCCTCAGCTATTTTCTAGGGCCGGAATCACTAAAAGAGGGTCAAGGGCTTGTTGGGATTAAGGTTTACAGCCAAGGTTTGGGGATTCCGGATTTGAGCTGTGCATGACATACTGGGTCAGGCTTTAAACCGTGCTGAATACAAACTGATCCTGCTCTCACTTAAATTCAGAGAAAGGCTCCGTAAGTTCGGGAGCAACCCAGCTTTCGAGAACATGGCCACGAAACAGCTCTGCATGCTTTCGCAACCTCGGATCAAGTCTTTACCAAACCACGGTATTAGAGATATGCGGGAGAGGTTTGCGAGGATGGCAATGTGCAGAATATCTACGAACAGTAAACAGCTAGCACGGGGCTGGGTTAGAGCTCAAGCTCATGAAGCAAGCAACACAGGGCTGGATGCAGACATGCGAAAAAGACAAGATGGAGCTGGAGAGCAAAGTCATAGACGGGCCTTCGACATTTGTGCAGCTGGGAAATCCAGATGCAGGACTTACTAGTTGTGAGCAGGGAATAAGGGAATATAATCCCTCATAATCCCTATATAATCGATTCCCATATTCCCTACTAACCTCCAGTAAGAGGATGTGGGGATTGGTTTCCGATGTTCCTGCAAGACGAACTATTCAAAAATTGGACCCGCATGTTGGAAGTCGGACACGTCTGCCTCGAAAGCTGCAGGCGGGGCACGGCTTGTATCTTTGGCAGGCTTCGGGCACATCCTCCAAAATCAAGTTTAAATCGGGGCTGCGAATGCTCCCACAGTCTCCTCTGCTTCATGTAGAAAGGCGGGGGGTGGCAGTTGGCTCACTTGGGATTGTCCTCGTCTTCATCAGCCAGTGGGGCTTGGCTCACCCCGAAGAAGCTGAACAATCTGGAGAGACTCTGGCCCATGGCGCAAAACGCTTGGAAGAAATTCTTGCCAAAGGTCTCTCTCTCTCTCTCTCTCTCAGTACTCACGTTGAGGGCCATCGGCAGCAGTTAGCTAGAAAGTTGGAGGCTTGCATGCTCAGCTCTGCGTGCACAGCAAGCGGCTGCAAAATGCGGTGGCTGAGATCGCACACACTGATCCGCAAGACATGAGAGCATCTGTCACAGAATCAGCTCGGCAGCGCCAGAGAAACAGCCTCGTGTGCAGTCCAGGCCCTTGCCTTTCTTCATGAAAATTGAGAGTCCCTGTGCTCCCCAATCTTCTTGACTCTAAGTGTCCCGCTGACCTCTGGCTACTTGTAATTGGGACTCATCCTCCCAGTACTCAAGGCTTCCTACAGTGAATGTTCCATGTTGAGAGGAGCGAATTTATTTCACGAAACAAACGCATCCCTTCAAACCCTACCATCTGTACTATGAAAACCGTCCCTCAAACCCTAACTTGCCAACCTCAAACCTCCAGTACGGGGGCGCCTGGTGCTGTGTTGCCCAGGCTTGCTAAGGCTTCCCTCAAGACGGTGGCCTGCCTGAGACAATAATGTTGGGGGGGAATATGGACCAGAAAATCACTACAGAATCCCTAGTAGCGACCCCCAGAATCCTCCCATAATCCTCTCCGAATCCTCGAACAAAAGATCCTCCAGATTACCTTTTTTAGTCAACCCCGTGTTTCTTCCCAATGGGATCGATCTGTTGAGAAGTTTTCTGCTGTGACGTTGGAACTGGTAGGGGCTGTTCGGAAGCAGTTCTTGCACAAGGGGTCCAGTGGTCCAGTCCTGGCCAGAATGGGAACATAACACCTGGACAGGTCTTTTCGCCGACAAGTCACAAGACCACCACCACCACCACCACCACCACCACCACCACCACCACCACCACCACCACCAGTCACCAGAAGCACATTCTTTGTCGCACATGCCAACAAGACAGCTGCGTTATGACCACGCGATTTTGAACTGCTTCTCGGCACTTCTCGGGCTTGAGTACAGTCAAGCATGCTCAAAATCGCCTCGGTTTTAGAAACGGGTTCAGAGGATCCCACCAAACCTCTTCCTGTGTGCAACGTTCTCTGTTCGTGTTGCAGGCCCAATTCGCCCAACACCCCTGTGGCCAGAGGCGATCGGTGAGATGCGGCTACAATTTCTCAGCGACAGGTCAGCATGCTACGAGGCTATCGGGGGTCTTCCGAAGTAGCTGCGCAACCCACAACATCCTCCAGCTCTTCGGCAAACTTCTGCGTGGCACCGGATGCGCCTTGTCTGAGCACCAGCACATTCCGGTGCTGCCATCGCCTGATTGGGTTGTCTGGGGATTGGGCCTCAGCAGTTCCGACCTTCGGGTCTGATCAGGATGGGTGAAGTCTGTGCACGTGCGGTTGCAGGAGAGGACCTTGACGTTCGGGACTTTGAGGCAACATGGACTCGGTGCACTTCTTGGGGTTTGAATGCCACCCAATGCTGCTGGGCCAGGCAGGACTAGTAGCTAACGTTTTTGGGTTTCGCCCTTCACTTTTCCGCAATGCCCCGTGTCCGTACGAGCACGTCCCTTGTCTAGCACTCGGAGCAAACACTGGATGTAGACTTAGATATGCGTTTTTTGTTTGGATGGTGGTAGTGTCTTTGGGCATCTTCTTCATTAGATCCTACCAAGACAAAGCACAAAAGGCATCAATACTGATCTTTGGATATTGATGTCATGCATCTCACTGGGACTCTATGCTTTAGGGGGATCTATGGCCTATGCAGGCCCACAAGGTGACTCCTCCTGCAGACCAGGATTTGATCTCAAGGAGATACCTGCCAAAACCTCACCACCGCGTATGAGACAGAAGACTCCGAACAAGGCAAGCTAATGCTCGAAGTACTATTTCCAGTATTACTACTACTAGTACTACTGTATTTCTATTCTTGCTATTACTGTTAATACTATAATAACCATTATTACTGTTGTTACTATTGTTACTATTGTGACCACGATTATTACTAATGCTGGGTGCTACGCACTGGTGTGGTGCCCAGAAGCCATCTTCAGTGCAACGGGGTCCTCGGGATGGCCCGGAGAGAAAGAAGCAAGTCGGGTGCAATGAAATGGATGGATTACATGTACCATTCTAGGGTTTAGGGTTTAGGGGTTAGGGGTTAGGGGTTTAGGGGTTTAGGGGTTTAGGGGCTAGGGGTACGGATTTAGGGTTTATGGTTTAGGGTGCCACAAATGCTACAGCAATTCCTCCGTCTCCACTGCTCACTGAGCCCGTTGGGCCATACGGTATCCTACAAGTCCACGTGGGATTGTAAGGAATGGCAGGATTGCAGCTATTGGGGCTGGATTCCAATCAGGGGCAAAGGCCGGAATTTCCGCTACCTTACCTACTGGAGTCGAGGACGCAGGGCAGTTGCAGGGTTTCGGCTTCTCTCCAGACATCAAGAGACGGGGTCCCTACATGCGTTGTCGTCGATACTTCAGAGCACGCAGCGCATATTTCCTGCAAAGCTCTCAGTTATGGCAGCTGCTCAAGTCAGGGTCCTAGGGAAGATAATGATCCTGTGTAACCACCATAATGAAAAGGGAGCAGTCTTTGCGCGATTCGAACTTGAGACATAGCTGGTTCGAAGTTTTTTATCAAGCAGAGGGTAGAGATTCTGTGCCTTATGGACCCAGAAGGACGCTTGACCTCTGAAACACCCAAACTCCCCCAGCCAGAGCAAGGCCCTCGACCCCCGAACCTAAACTGCCTAAACCCCAAACTCTGTACCATGGCACTTGACCGTCAACAATAAGTTGGCACCCTTTCGGATTTGAAAGTCACAGCCCGTAACCTTAGTGCAGGGTTTTGATCAAAATGCTTGGGGCCTTGGGCTCAGGCTGAAGTGCCCCGGCATAACTTCTCCACCTTCCTGGCAGACCTCTTGGGCATCAGGTTGTTTTGCGGGCGTCAGGGCTTAGGCCTTTGCATTTTACCACAAGATCTTGAGAACCATCACCCTGAAAGGCTTGTATGTGCCCATTACCATAAGACGACCAAAGTAAATGGCAAAGTTCCGCTCAATTGACCAGGCACACTCAAGACACATCCTGCATCCCTCCGCCTCAAGAGCTGATGGAGCAGAATCTAAGGGAAACTACCGTAGATTGCATGATGTTCCACCAGGGGTATGTACCTGAGGGACGGCAAGACACCATATCAAGTTATGAGTTGCTTGTCGATGTTCTAGCGGAGCAAGCTAAATGGAACACTGGTGCACCCTGCCTGTAGGCGACCCATGATTGATAAGGATCTCGGAGTGCCTACCAGCCCTTCTCCTACGTCGTCCCTCAACAAAAACGCACCCCAAAAAGCGCTGAGTCTGCTGCTTGTGGCTGATCGCTGCCAACTTGCGACCCCACCAGGGACACTTGACTACCTGCAGTGCTCAGTCAAAAAGTCCGTGTTGGGCTGAGAGTGCTCGGGCGTATAAAGGCGAGGATTGAGAGGCAAAATTTGCTTCGGGATGCGGGGCCCGACCTCACCGAGCACGAGAGTTATGACATTGACATGAAACATGAGAGTGAAGGCTCAGCAGAAAACAAGTGTCAACTTGCGAGGAACGAAATGAAAACCACAAACGCCACAGTGACAAGCTTGATCAGGCAATTGTGCTCATGTAATTTTGTATGGAAGCCATTCCCTGGATCCTTTCATTGCCGTAACAAGAAATCTCATCCTCTGGGGGCCTGTCAAAATAAATTTGCCTTTATACGGACTAGATAGGGATTAGTGATTAAGGGTACCAAAAATTAGAAATCATCGTATAGGGATTAAGGGTAATACAACTTAGAAATCATACAGGGATCAAGGGTAAAATTATGTTGGGATTAGGAACAATAAACATTGGAGATTGGTTTCAAGAGTAAGTATTGAAACAGGGAGTACCAGAAACTAGAATTTCGAGAACGGTTGCAGCGACCATGGCTGAGGCACCGGACTCACAGCATTCGAATGCGACAGCGCGAACAGCCCAACCAGGGCTCCGCCTCAGCAAGGTAGCAATAATCTTAGCCCACATTACCCTAGGGAGAAAAAAGGATCCTTTTTTACATAAATCTAAGGACTGCCATACCCCAAAAAGTATAAAGGATCCCTAACATGGATCCAGTAATGTTAATGAAAATGGAAATAGTAATAAGAATGATAACAGTAATACTAATCATAACAATTAATAATAGTAGTAGCAGTAGTAGCATTTGTAGTAATGAATTGCAATAGTAGTAGTTGCAGCAGCAGCAGCAGCAGCAGCAGCAGCAGCAGGAGTAGTAGTAGTAGTAGTAGTAGTAGTAGGAGGAGGCTAGTAGTAGTAGCCAACGGCTTGTAAACCGTACCCCCATTTCTGACGTTCGTGTTCCCAGAGCATACGATAACTAGCGCACCCATGCCCAAACCATAATAACGTTCGTGTTCCCAGAGCATAGGGTGACCAGAGCACCCATGCCTTAACCATAATAACGTTCGTGTTCCCAGGACATACGGTGACCAGAGCACCCATGCCCAAACCATAATAACGTTCGTGTTCCCTGAGCATACGGTGACCAGAGCACCCATGCCTTAACCAGAATAACGTTCTGGGGGTACATGAAGCACTTTATCCCTAGCAATTTGACGAATGTGAAGCAGAAGCTCCTCCTGCTGTACGTGCGGAGCTTCCAATGGAGGTCTTTGCACAAAAGCAGGGACGTGTTGTTTAAGTCCACAGGTCTGTACCTGAAGAAGCTGCGACGCTGAAGTTGCTCCTGAAAAAAGTGTTCCTGCCGCACAACTTTTCTTGCAAGACACAACGACATGTTACCGTTGCTTGGAAATTACACACTATCTGGACTGCTGTCGTTGCACTTCCCAATAGAAATCACATAATTTTGCGTCTCCAAATGCCATTTCGCTGACGGTACCAGCAGTAAAAAATGGCTTAAATGCTGCAAGGGTCAACATTTCTCAGCCTGCCAAAAAACATGTTCCCTAGGCCAGATTCTGACACGACCACAACAATGGGGCCTTCAAATTCCGCACAATTTTCCTTCAAAAACCCAAGCGGTTGCAAAACAGGCATCTGGAATAGGTCCACTTCGGATACCAGCAAAATGACGTTGTCGGTTTTGACGCCGCCGGCATCTTGCGGAAGAGTCTTTTGATGGTTGGCGCCAGAAAGACATACCTCTTTGCGTGCTAGTTTGGCCTACCGACCATTGATGCGTCAGAGAAGCTCTCCGGGGCAGGGGGAGTACCCTCCGATTTCCTGTGTCTACCGGGAGAGCGCGGTGTGGATCTAGTTTACAGTGTGCAGTAGCGGGTAGTAGTAGTAGTAGTAGTAGTAATTCACAGATTGAGAGAGGCTGCAGGGGTTCGGGCTCCAAGGGCTGAAGGTTTCGTGCTTGGAGTTCAGGATCTCGAGGCTTCGGGTTTAAGCGTTCTGCTTGTTTTATGGACTACGAGTCGGAAGGGCTATATATGAGCCATAGTCTTAACTGCTGGTACCCCCCTTAATAATCCCTACAATACTCCCCTAAAAAATCCCCTGTATGACCCCCTTCAAGGAGTTGAGACTACGGCTCTCATGCGATTGTATCATGCTGAAATTCAATAACTCAGGAAGCATCATTAGACCATTAGGCCAGTTAGAACCCCGGCTTCTGGAGCTTTGCGTTTGTGGCTGAGGGTTTTGGGGTCGCAGTGGCTTCGTGCTTCATGTTTGGGCCGTTTAGGGTTTCGTCTGGGCCGGCGACTTGTCCCACCCAACACGAGCACTGGTTTGAATCGCAGACCAGCAAGAACAGTCGGCATGAGAAGTGGTGCAAGCTAGCTGCGAGATGAGGAGGATACAAGAAGAAGAAACGGCAGCAGACAAACGAAACCCAAAGTTGAACCCCAGCAGCAAACAGAAGCCTACGACCTCAGCAGATAATGTCCGCTTAGCTCCCTGCCCGCCAGCAGAGCAGAGAGGAGCACACGCGGCGAGGTGAGGATGCCAAGGCATCTGGGTATGGGTGTTTGGGGTGACTGAGGATCTTTATTTCCATGCGTCCACACTGGCCCAGAGTAGGGAAATACTTCTGGCTCCTGAAAACAGAAACTGCAAACCTTGATGAAGAGATCACGCCCTTACAGCAGCCCAAGCTCTGCTGTCAAGACACGGGCTGGGGCGATCGTGACATTATGCCAAGATGTTCACTGTTGTACGAACTATATGATAGAAAGCATTAGAAAGCCCTTTGGTTTAAAAGGTTTCAGCGTCACTGTTCTCCAGACTATCCCTTCATAAGACCACTGCCACCAATGCTGACACGACTGTTTTCGACTGCCAGCCGCATGAATCATGGCCTGCTTAGAAATTAAACAGTCTGAACCCCTCAGCAAAAAAAAAAAAAAAAAACTTTCCTCGAACTTCTTTCAGGCAGCCTGCCACGTGCAGGAGTACTGGCAGCACTTGGCGCAGATTCAACCTGCCAAGTGCGCAATGGCTCCTCTGAAAGTGTTGTCTTTCCCGCCTACAAATGGAATCATGTCTGGAGATGATGCTGAGCACAATTGACTAATCTGCTGATTCGGACCCACAATCGAATTCCAACTTCGGGAGTGCAGCAGGTTTTCCATGTGGGGTGTGACATGTGACGCTTCAAAACCCATTCCAAACAAGCGCAAAGTGCTGCTCCAAATCTTGACACATTTCTGCAGACTACCCTTCCTTGAGAAGTCCATCTCCAACTGGGAGAAAACAACGCTTCAGGCACCCATGTTAGCTAAAACATCTACTACAGTCCAGCAACTGGAAGTGGAGAGGCTTAACTCCTGCTTCCACACACGGACCTTTCTGAAATTCAGTTCCCACTTACGAACCAACAGCATTATGCAGTTCTTGTTGTAGGTTCCCGCTGCATGACAATACCGAGAGAAACGACTTGGATCACTCGTGTAAGCTCTCTACACACCCAGAAATAAGCCCTCAGATCTTGTGCCCCTGCATAGATTTGAGTCCAAGAACGCACGAAGGCACCTCGAAAACCTGCATGTCAGCAGATGGGGACGCCAGTTCGCTGCAATCCCAGCCCCGGACGCTCGGAGCTTCTCGGGTCTAGTCTGTCAATGTTGTTGCGCCTGGTCTTTGACTGTTTGTTTTGCTGGCCTGCATGGCCTTTTACTTGAGTGATCACGCTTACGGCGATTGAAGGCAAGCTTCTAGAGTACGTCCATGTCATGTAGTCTTCAGCCTTGCCTCTTCTTCCTCCACTGGGGCCTTCGGACGAAGGACTTTATTATCCAACTATGTTCCTCTCGTGCTATAAGCAATCCTGATACCACCGCCACTGACATTACACCACCATCGATACTACTGTGACAGTGGCTATAGTGATACTAATTTTACAAATGCAAGTAGTACTGCGAGTGCTGACTTGTTTGAAGTGCTCAAGAGCTCGGAAATCAGATGGATGGGCAGGAGGTTGGCATCAACACGTCCAAACGCCCTGAAACAACCCTCATGTCCAGCGCTCCTTCGCAAATGAGACACACATCTGTAGTAGCAAGACATATCGGGCTGTCAAGATTTAGCATGTCACAAGGTGACAGGTAGAGCACACAGCTCTGCCAAAACGGCTTACAACACAGACCACAAACACGGATCAACAGCCTGCCAACTGTGGACACCCTCTTTTCTTTGCGGCGCAGACTTTCCCATCTTCCACAGCCAGTACTCAGTAGGAGCACATCTTGTAGTCCCGGACAACTCTTGGCGGAGACCTGGCGTGCAAGCTCGAGATCCTAAGCTTCCAAACCTCTGAACTGAGCTTGGACAGGTTCGCCAACTGGAGACCTTCTGCTAACTGAATGCCGCACAAAACCTGACATCTCCTTACATGGGTCTCCGAAACCACAAGAACCTTACTGGATGACCCTGCAAAACCCAGACTTCTAGGATCTATCAGAAGAAGCGTGCAGCCAAGCAAGATGCCAAAGTCACGTTCTCTCAAAGTCCTCAGCTGTCTATGCACGACGTCGCACAGAGAAGGGAATGCTGACTGCAACACCGTTGAGCGAGTGTTAGAATAGCCCATGCCTCTTTTCCCTACTAGCCAACCACTGGTAAGCTGGCAGGGAACTATAGAGGCTACTACAAGGGGTTAGCCGAGGACTACTGCAAGGATACGTTTCTTCATTCCCCACTAAACACTAGTAAGTGTTGGAGGCTTTCAGAAGAAACCGCTGATTCCTGCCGAGTGTCGTTGTTTCCGTGCCGCTTCTTCTCGTGCCCCTCCTGCAATGCAAAGGCCTGCAAAGACAAAGAACATGAAGGGGTTTCGCAAGGTTACTGCTGTTGGGCCTACAGTTATAGCCTGCAGAAGTATCTGAGGTGGGCTTTCAGATGCCGAGAGTTCCGTGAGCGCTTTGACAGTAGCCTCTGCATTACTCAGTTGGATGTACGAAACCCCGCACTGCTTAGGATTCCCGACATGCGTACATTTCCTGGAGCACTAGGTATATACGGTACATAAGTTGCTAAATAAGTTGGTGCAAAACTTCCTCCATCCACGATAGAATCGAGAAAAGTACTCCATTCCTTTATCAGCTTTGGGTATAAGGCGCCCGTGTACCCCACTTGCTGGACCAGACCAGCAACATGCGCCCACCCCGTGAAAGAAGCCTCCAAAGAGGAACAACATGTTGTATCAGCTTTGTGGCGTGAGTGCTCATGCATAGAGCCCAGCAAACAGGCCATGACAACAAGTCTTTGGCAGGATCAAAACGAGGCGATCATCTTGTTCACTACTTGTTCTAGGAACATTATTGTCCTCACCGAACTACTGCCGTCTCATGTCTATGCCTGGACGGTGACCTTTCCGTTGTCCGAATTTCTGATTTTGGCGCTGCCAGGCGTGTCCCATACCTGCCTTGGCACCGCAGACTTCTACAGCAACGGGCACCCAATCAGCAGGTGTAGTGGTAATGATAACAGTGATGATGGCGGGACTGGTGATATTCAGCAAAATCCTCCCACACTGTGACTGCTAGCACCGCCACTATCACAGCAGCAACAACTGGCTGCTTTGTCTAGGCTGACCAACAACATTGATGTGTTCCGGATCCCGAAAGGGCACCGTTGTTTTGTTTTTGTCAAGTAGCACCTCCATTTCTGGCGCAAGCGCATCTCTATGATACAGATGCCGGCTTCACAACACAGAAACTGCACAGCAAAACTGAGTCGTTGACGGCAGCGGTAGTTTCATAGCCTCGGCAGCTGAGGAATCAAAATCGCTCGCGAGGCGCTGTGTGCTCACACAATCTCGATGCCCGAACAACACCCCGAAGTCTTTTCATGACCCTAATCCAAAAAAAAAGGACTCTGAACGCTCCAAACCCTGATCCTGACCCAACCCGTATATTGCGATCATTCAGCACATGCACCTGCCTGAAAGGCTGTGTGGATGCGGTGTGACTCGTCCGGCGTCAACTCGCCTTCCAAAAACAAACTCATCCCTTCTAACAGCTTCTGGCTTCTGACAGATTTGTTGATATGCTCCATAACAACCGTCAAGGAAAGCTGGGGAGGCAACTCCCAGGTGATATGCCCGGGTCTCCAACAATCCTAAGCTCTGCATCACCTAGACAATAAAATTCGTGCACGGGGACGCAGGAGACTGGCTTCCAAGCCCTTCTCCCATCAGCTTCAAGTAGATTTCTTGCGAAGCCTTGCGGAACGACCCCAAACCCCACAACTTGAACGAATCACGTGAAGCACTACCTGACCCTAACCCCTCACTTAACCCTTTACCGGCAACCCCGAAGCCCTGAAGCCTTCAACCCTCAAGGCCCTGCAACTCTCAAGCCTGGGAGGCCCTAAACCCACTCCCCAACCCACAGGTCACTGCATGGCCCCTACCATAGTTGGGCTCCTTGACTCTTAGGAAAAGCACACGCCAATATTGAGATGTGGTGTGCCGGATTTTCGCAAGAAGCTTCAAGCTCAGTCCATCAACCCCTCACACGAAACTCCATCATCCCGATGTCTGCCTACACGCGGTAGTCGCCTTCCTAGGTGCTTAACACCAATCTCACAGCTCCTCTGATATGGTCGCAGTCCAGCAACCATGCCATAACTGAAAGAATCTCCAACTGCAAACCCTAAAGAACTCTAAATCCTATAAACGGCAAGAAGCCCATTTAAATCCCCAGGTTCCGTATGACTTTCCATTTCCTTTTGATTCTCCGCTAGCCAGACAATCCGATGACGTAGACACAGCCCTAAATCCTAGAATCCCAAATAGTGGTTTCCAGGCATTTCCCATGTATTCTCCTGGGATAAGATACCCTTCATAGCCCCATTAAGTTCACAGAGAATCAACAGTGTCTTCCTGCCTCGCCGCCGCAGCCCCTCCTGGCCCAAAGGGCGCAGAGCGGCCTCGGACAGGTTCGGTTTTTTTCCTTGGTTTCAAGCGCTTAGGCTCTTGGGTTCAGGGTTTTTTGAAAGGTCAAAGTTTGGGGTTGTTTGCTTGATCCAAGTTTGGGGTTGAGGATCTGGGCGTCAGGTTTAGGAGCCTAATATCAAGACCATGGAAAGATGGTAGATGGGCGGTAGATTGGTGGAGGAGGGGGACGGCATGGCGAAGTTGTAGAGACAGCAGGAGGCTTAGAGGCAGCCTTCGGGACTCCGGAGTGCAAACGGGACTCTCAATTATACATATATATATATATGGGGGTTACATTGCGGGTGAGGGTAATATACGGGTTACTTAGGGATAATGGAAAAGAAAATGGAAACTTCTATAATTAGATACATCAGTATCAATTTAGCCAAAACAAAGTGTTTAGGTGGGATTGGGCTTTTAAGTGATTGCGGTGTTTACACACGGATCCCACCAGACCAAAGTTTAAGTGGACCTCGAAAAATTCCCAAGGATCCTGCAAAACCACATCAGCCCCTGAAGCCGCGCAAGAGCCACAACTCTGCGCAAGGCTTCGACGCAAGAAGTTCAGTTCCTATTCCTGCAAAGAAGAACACTCCATGAAGTCATACCTAGTATCCTAGAGGCACAGAAACGATCCTCGTCAAAGCAATCATGCTTCATGTGAGCACCCGCGGAGTTTGCCTGGTCTTGCACGCCCAAGTCCTGGCAAGAAGCTTGCATTCCAAGCCGTTCGTGGCCTAAGACTTAAGGTTCAGGTTTAGGTATGGACATAAAGATTGGGGGGTTTTGTGGCGAACAAGTGTAGATATCCTCCCTAGTCCCAGATGCAAACTTGGGCTTTGTCGGGACACCTGCTGCATTCGAACAATCTGAATGATATGAGCTTTCATGATTGCATGTTGACCATGTCCTTGCCTGAAGGGCCTCGGCCATCTCCACGATGTCCTTTGGCAAAAAAAAGGCTGCTTTATGGACAAGTACATGGTAGTTTCCCAAAATTAGGGTACCCCAATATCGATCCCAAAATACTATAGTCCTTATTATGGGGACCCCAAAATGGTACCCATAATTTTGAGAAACCCCCACATGTCGAACACCTTCCATGCCAGTGCCCAAATCGTGACACAGATACTTCAACTGTGGCACATCACAGGCGAGGAACTCGTCACGCAGCGTTAGTGGCGTGGGTGGACTGATAGGGCCCAGCGTCCGTAGCAGAAAGACCACGATGGATTCCCTTCTCTTTCAGGCGGAGCACCACCTCTGAACTCAGGAGGGGTATGGGACAGGATGTAAACCCCCCATGAACCGTGTCTTTTAGCAAGGAACCCTTGGTTCTTGTCAGTGGCTATAGGGTTATGTTGCTGAGGCAACTCCTTGCAACAGTGGCCGTGGGGGGGCTACAAAGCCCTCTACTCTTAGGATCGCATGAGCTCACATCCAACCTTCGACTGCAGGGCCGTGTCTTTCACACCTGGAGTCAGGGCTTCCAGGTGTTCTGATTTTGGTCATTCCGCAGTGGGCCTTGAGTCTTGGGGAGGGATTAAGGGTAAAGCTGTTTTGGGGAATGGGAGTTCAGGTTTGGAGCTGCCTACCCTTGAGCCGGTACTTTAAGACGCCCAAAGCTGTAATCCAAGCGTACCTCACTTGTTGCTTCAGAGCATGACACATTGGTCGCCCGGGCATGCTGCATCTGAGGGTTGCAGCTTCTCACTGGCTGCTTCGCCCTAAACCCGCAAAACCCCCCCCCCTGCACATTCAAGCCCTGGGGTCTTGGCCCTTCTCCCCCTTCATGGCGGCCAGCAGCAGGGCCAAGTCCGGCCCATCCTTCAGAGTGGCACATTAGAGGGACAAGCTTAGGGGAATATGCGTAGCGCGGTTTTTCGTGGTGCTGCGCACAGCCGAGAGCAAGGGCCTCCCTTTGAACAGACTAGGTGGGTTCAGTGGCATGGCTGGAGGGCAGGACTTCAGTTTGTTGGGTTTTGGGTTTGGGCTGCTGGGCTTTGAATGGCTAAGGGTTTAGGGGCTTTTAAACATACTGGCTCTAAGTCTCCTCAAAACTCCGAGTAGAGTGTGCAGGAACAACTTTAGAACGAATGGCTTCGTCCTCCTGTTCGTGCCGGGCCAATGTCTAAATGTCTGAGAAACCTCACACCTGACGCCCACGCAAATCCCTGAACCCTCAGCCCTTAACCCTAAACCCTGAGCTCCAGGCAAGGTCTGTCTGCTTTGAGCGAAGCTGTGACGGCAGGGCCTTGGGCTCGAAGTGCTCTTTGAGGGAGCCTGGCGCAATGCGTATATGGGTGGTTCCCAAAATT
>CAJNIZ010032112.1:10071-53130 GCA_905231905.1 Symbiodinium pilosum | reverse complement strand
ATTTTGACAACCACCCATATGCCCAAAACAAGTCTCCATGAAACTCCCAATGGATTGCTATGTCGTCGCTACTCTGAATATCATCGCAGCCCCACTGCCCCCCAAGACTGCTGACAATATCAAGCATCCTTAGCATGAAACATGCCAATCTAATCATTTCAACAAGAAGGGCAGCCCCATTATGTAGTCCCAAAGTACTGTAACCCTTTTTATGGGGACTCCCATAACGGGACCCCTGACTTCTGTAAACCCCCAAGTTGCTGGCTCTAAAGTAGCTGGCTGACCTTCGCCTTTGAGCGGTGCGCCCAGCCAAAACAGTCGCGCCAAACCTGGTCCAGGCATATCAGGGGTCTCTTCAAGGGGCCATGCGCGATATATAGGGTTACAGGATGACCTCGATATATGAAAATGGAAACTTCTCCCGTCTCCAAATGGTAACTTCTCGCGTCTCTCATTGTCATGCAAGAGTTCTGTAGACGATTGAGGCTTGATCTTAGACTTGCAGATTCTTTCTTGGGCTCCAGGGTTTACGTTGGATGGTATTGTTTGGGGGTAGGTCTTCTGGCGCTCGACCTTTGGTAGAAACAGGAAGAATGATCACCGTTCCTTCCCAGCTGAGTGATTAGGTAGCTTCCCCAGCAATGCTGATCCCTTCCCATTTACCCCGGCTTAAAGATTCCTACGAACTCCCTTCCTCAAAGAACTGCACAGGAACCAGAAAACCTGGACACCCAAAAAAACAAGGGAAGGTTGATCTAGGAAAGCAGAAGTTAGGATGTCAACTCATCTGCAGCTGCCGCTGGCTGTTGGGGTGCAATCAGACACAAGACTTGGAAGTACGTAGCAACAAAGAATGATATAGTGAGCTATTGATGAAAGCAATAGTGTTGAATTACAGTTGTAGCACAATGGTCTTGCTATTGTCATCAGGTCGCTTGTTCTTGTGGTTCTTACAAATATGACAAGTTTCCAAAAAAGGCTGGGATGAATTTCGCACATGTTCCTAAATTACGCAGCGAGTCGTAAGACAAGCTTACACCTAACTGGCGGTGCTATGGCAGAAACTCTTTGCACAGACTTGAGGAAGAACTGCAACTATAGAAGTCATCTCAAGGGCTGAATTATAGAATGAAGGCGCATGCAACATCTCAAAACTTTCGAAGATGGCCAGGCCGCTCATGAGACTATCACAAATGTAAGGAGAATGCTCAAAACCACAACACACAAATTGCCATGAAGGAGCAGTGATGCAGGTGGATTGAGAAGGCGAAACCCGCTGGCTCCAACAGTGCCCTCTCATTACACGCACAATCACTAGCATTCTCCAGTTCACGCCATTTGAAACTTGGGACTGCGCTACTCATGGTTACGACTACGACTTCCAGGGACGTGGCTCTTGGCCGGATGCCGCCAATTCCGCTTGACCATCGCAGCAAGGATGCGCTGGCCAGGGCATGCACTTACGAGAACTGCATGTGCAATCTCGCGAAACCAGAGAAACCTCTGGCATGTTGGTGCAAAATCGAAACATTGACACCACTCAGCTTCCGCTCATCAAAGCCTTGCGAGGAATTAGCAGGCTCACGCTTACGATTGATCTATGTCTCTCTGGTTGATAGAATCACAGTGCCAAGTTTTTCAAGATCCCTTCCGCAACTTGAACTCCTTTCTTCACAACCGCGATAAGCACAAACCAAACCCCACACAGTCCTTCTGATCTTGATCGTGGCAAATGGTCTACGTGCAGGCTTTCTGCCTCAATGACAGGTTTCTGTTCTGCGGGATCCTGGGCACAGAATGACTTCCGAGGCAAGGCCTACATCGGCGAGAAGAATATCTTCAACGGAACACATATCCAAGCAGTAGCTGAAGCTCTTGGCAAGACGGCTCCAAGCTTTGCATAGAAAGCTTGGGGGCCATGGAATACTTAGAATTTGGATGTTGAGTTTACGGCAACACGTACAAAATTGCGTGTGGATATTCAGCATGAACTTATGGTCTGAATCCAGCTCGTGAGCTACTAGCTCAAATGCCTACTACTTTGGCATTCGACCCCGTGACAGTGATTGCTGCTGTCTTGACGACCATGACGAGGAGGACATGGCGCCTCAAGAGGCTTTTATCATTCAGGGCATATCTTGCTTCCTCTCTTGACGACCCAAGGCCACCCTCAAAGTCTTGGGCAGGCCTATTTGGCAATCACCACCTGACGAACCCCCCTGGGCTCCTGTATGGCCATTCTCCGCAAAGCCTCCAGGGCCAGGAGTGTGCTGTCCGCATCGCCTCAACTTTGAGATTTTGGGGGGTCAGGGCTTAAGAATTCAGAGGGGAGTACCCCGGCATCAACATCTCTGAAAGGTGTTGCATACGGACCTCAGATCTTTTGTTATTTACACTGGTGGCTCTGGGGATGCGTACCAAGTGGTCCCAAGGAAGTACAGTCATTCACAGACGCCTTTGTTACGCTGAGCATGTGCCCACAACAAACGATAATCACTCTATGTGATTTCTATGCAAGGAGCAGTAGGCAAACACCATGTTGATAGCAAGGGTATGGACCGAGAAATCTAAGGGTCTCCAAGGATAGTGACATAGGGAGACTCAAAGACTACTATGCCGGTCCTTGCTAAGGCTGCTAAAGATTCTTTAAGGATTGATTTGAGAAACTCCCATAAAGGTAGCGAGACCATCCGCAAATCAGAAGTCAGTGCGCTGAAGACCCCGTGCTCCAAGCAGTGAAGAGAGGCGAGCATGTTCGGATGCATTGGAAGCATTTGGTGTCAATCTCTCATGGCAAAGGAGGGTGCACAGACCTTCTAGGCCTGGCACGCATGCAAGGATGGATGTTGACTGCTCTTTTCGTGGCACATTCTGTTGCTGTTCCCCAGCATAAGGCAGGAGCTGTTTTATCTCCACACCTTAATTCGATTACTCACGCGTGAGCTGTTGGAAACCCCAAACCTAGATTGCGAAGCCATGAGCCCTAAGTCCTATCGAAAGCTATGCTGCCAGGGCCCTGGCTATCCGCAGCTGCCTGGCGTTCCAGAAGGTCTCACTTACTGGCTGTTAGCAGGGACTGACAGGATGGAAGATTAAGTCCATTCGTCCATTCCCTACAAACAACCGTTGAGGGTCTAAAAGGTGTTGGGGTCAGGATTGTGCGAAGCATACGGGCTAAGCAAGCTCCAGCGTTCTAGCATCGTCTCAAATTCTTTGCACGAAGTAACAGACTCACCCGGCTTTTGTAAGCGGATGCGCGTTTGTGCTGAACTGAGGAACCCTGACTATGATAAACAATACTCACCCACAGGAGTTCCCCCGATTCGCCTTCAAATGTGAGACCCCAAAGAACCCCACTCAAAGAGGGCCTGTGATCAAACCTGTCGTGCCATGCTATAGTATGCGAGCGAACACTGGCTATCTAAGACGCACCTACACCCTATAGTGCCACAAACTCTGAATCTGAACCGCAATCCTTCTCAACTCAAATCCTCAAAAACCCTCCCACTCTTCACTCCAAGCCCTAAACCACATCAGCCTCTTCTTTGAGCTTGTCGGCCAGCTTCAAGACTGCCTTGTCTTCGGCCCACTCCTGTCCCCAGAGAAGCCAAGCCTAGGAGCCAAGGATTGCCCTTCACCTTGATACTTTTCGGGGAGGGTACATTATAGTATATTATAGTACATTATAATACATTGTATAATAGAATATAGTATATTATACTAAATTGTAATACATTATACTATACTATAATAGTGCTCGAGTTCAGTTCGTTGCCTTTTTGAACGAGGGGTCTTCAAAGGTCTTCCATGTGAGCTTGCTTCAGGTGCGGCCCCAGGTTGAATTGCTTAAGCCCAGATGACCCTTGTGGCTCATCCTGGTATCAGGACCTTGGCCTTGCGTTGCCCCATTTCACACGTGATCTGGAAGCTCTCACCAACATCAGAAGCAGCACCTGAGTCGATGCATGGAAACAGGAACGCTCGCTCCCGTGTAAAAGCCTTACTGACAGCAGAACGAGGAACATCTGAAGTCCTCTGCTAGGCCTGTGACAATGAGAAAACTCATGCAACCTCTCCCTGTTCCGAAACATCGAAACCATGAACGTCACAGCAGTAAACATCATGAGCTTCTAGCATTATCTCATAAGTCCTGTCCTGCCGTGTCCTTGCCGTGGACCGCTTTGCAACCTCAGGAGCTGCGCACAAGATCTATGATTACTACCATGTGGATGGCATTGAAAAGAGACTGCTTCATACTACAAGTCTCGCTTGGGATGCTCGGGGTGGTCTTGCATTGAGGCTATGTGTTTCGTTGTTGCGCTGGTTTGCTAACAGCTCTTCTACAAGTCCTGTCCAAGCCCAATGTTTTAGTGCTGACAAACTTCAAAGCAGCAACAGAAATCGACTTGCAAACACACAGAAACAGCAAAATTTGGCGCCCCAAGCGGAGTCTCAAGCACGCCTGGCCTGGTAGAGCGCTTCCGCTCCCCATCGCATGTCCCAACCTGACTGTCCAAACAAGCAATCTTACCACTATGCAGAGAACAGAGCGCCCGGAAATGCAGCTCCGTTTCTGTGCATGAATCCTCGCCCCACTCGCCAAGCAACAATCACACCCCGGCTCACCGAGTACACCTTACTGTGTCATAGTAAAAATATTGACCAAGCGCAATCCTTTCCATTTGATTTGAGGCAGGGCAGGTAGTTCTGATGATAGGGACTAATCTAATGAAACATCAAGCCCATGCATTGAGACCCAGCATGGCATTTGGACTTGCAATGCATGAGGGGCCCAAACAGGGCTCAATCTCTCCCACCTGCAACCTGCGGTGACGTTTTCCTGTTTCTCAAAATTTGGGGCTATGTATATCCCAAAAAAAACCTGACTATAGGACACCCACTACACGTTGCAGGCCTACCGTCCAAGGAGAACGTACACATGCTTGATATATGTCAATCAACTCTGCCTTGAAAAGCCGAATCTCTGAGCTGGAGCGTCACTCCACCAGATTTATTCTTAAATAAGCATCCTTCATGTCTGCCTGAAATACCAGTCTGTACTCCCGGACCCACACTGACCTCACGATCTAAGCTCAGCACTGTCTTTTATGCTTTGCCTCACAACCTTCCAGAGCAAGACAGAGCACCAGATGCTCCATCCTTTCCGGACATCCGTGCATAGCATACTCCATTCACCCAAAAAAAGGCTTTATCACGCACCTTCCACTTACATACCCGAATGCGCTCAGTTTCATGCTAGCTCTTTGGTGCATTCAGAGAGAAAACGTTGGCTTTTCCAGCCACACAGCATAGCTCACACAGATGCGCCTGCACCACTGCTGTTGCGCTCTTGGCCAAGCTGATCTCAGGGTCATGCGGAACTGTTAGCTGCATGGGCTTGGGGTCAGGAGGAAACCCTAAACAGTAGTTTCCATTTTCTTTTCCATTATCCCTATATAACCCTACATTACCCTATATTGAGATAGTATAAGGACATTCTGGAGTCCTTCTTTATCTTTGGTAAGCACACTGTCCACAAGTCCCTCCCAGGATTCAAGAGGTAGGGCAAAGAACCTCTGTCACTTTGCGCTCCCTCTACCCACCTGAGTCCTAGCCAAACCACCCACGTGAAGGCTTATGATCAAAGTTTCATTAGCATAAGGCTTCCAGGTACATCATACTATATTAATATCTGTGGGCTACAAGGGGAATTGATTATGGGAAACCCTAATCCCTATATACTATAGTAGTTTCCATTTTATTTTCCATCATCCCAATACAACCCCTATATAACCCCCAAAAAGGTACCATTACAAGCCTCCCGCTTGATCTCGCGCAGCTTCTGCTCACGCACACGTGGCGGAAGGTCCGGCCTGCCGATCCAACTTTAAATGCATCACAAACAGTCCGTTGATACGAAAACCCTTGAAAGGCTCTGAAAGTCTTATGCTTTGGGAATGTCTGCTATCTAGTATACTAGCGTCGGGTAGGATTTTGGTATCAGCTGATGTGCATACCAAATAATCCTCGAGCGCCCCTGCAGTCAGAAGTTCTGGTGACTCTGTACGGGTAGAGGAAGGTTGGGAAGCAGTGCATCAGAAACAGAAGAGCTGACAGAACTGCGCTGATATTGTCACCTGTCACTACGGCAACTCACATACCCAAAGCCTAATCCTAAACCCTAATCCGCTTCTGATAGGCATCGCTTCATCCCCTTCAGGCCTTGCCAGCGTCTTGGGTGGAGGAGCCTTGGGCATCCATAAAGATGAAAGACTCTTCGAAAGACAGTGCTCATCTCTGGAGAGGATCTGTATAAGATATCCCCCAGGGGTGATCTATAATGCGATGGGTCCGATGGGTTGTTTAGGGTCAGGTTCCAGAAGGAGAATACGGAGTAGATGAGTCACGTGGCATTCTGAAGCGCTGTGCACGCTGCCTTCGCTCGAGGCTGCACCACTGGGCGCCCGTGCGCGCCAGACAAGGTCCACAGCGACTCCACTCGCTTCAGCAGCCCCCATCCATGTGTGGCAGGTACAGTAGGTATCTGATGGAGGTGCACAAGCCATGACATGCCGAAGGCAGCCATGGGCAAAGCTATGATCTCTCTCTCCATGAAGTGTGATACGATGGATCTTTTGAGAGGCTCACTAATTCTGAGACCTGGCCATATCTGAAACTTGTGGCGTCCTTTTTAGGTGGACGGACAGCAAGGGACCAACCCCATTTGTGAGCTGATGCAGGTCTGTTTTAGCCACTTGTCAAATTCACGAAGCTAAGAATACCAATGTTTGTCATGATACGTAGACTTGAAAATGGATGCAGTATAACAATATGAACACCAACATGAAGCCATAGTGATGACTGGACCTGGTAACGAACCGAAAAAATATTAAATATTCCGGGAGCATGCATATTGATAGTAGCAACCATGAAGACTTGGGGGTTTCCCAAAATTAGGGGTACCTTGTTAGGGGTCCCAATAATAAGGACTATAGTATTTTGGGGTCTATATGGGGGTCCCCTTATTTTGAGAAACTACCACTTGAGTGGCTCACCGCGGTGGCTTCTTCCGTGCGCTGCCGCCTAGCAAGGCACACTGCGCACTTAGGGTTGTACAGGAGTTCGCTATAGGAGTAGAAGGGGGTATCACCATGGTCCTAAGTGGGATATGTAGGATTCATTTTGTATAAGTTTTAGGTTTCGGGCGCTTCTGACCATCCAGGGGTCTAGACGGATGCATGAGTTAGTGTACACAGGTTACAAGCAGCATTTCCGTCGTTGTGGTGTAAGAGTGACCACTGCATTACCATCTGTCAACATCAGCATTAAAAGCTGAATCTTGCAATTTTCTAGCATCAAATAGTCAATCAAGAGCTTCATATTGATGCGCTACTCCAGGTAGCAGCTGCCATCCGGAACTTCCATCGAAACATGACCACCATGATGATTTCCCACGCCTTTTCTCTAGGGAGTGAAGCCCCAAAGGCTGTGTGCTTTATTGGGAGTTCTAGCACTTGACACGTGCTTTTGGAGCTGAGACTTGGGACAACCTCCCAAAACTCCGGCTCTAAGCAACTTAGACCCAAACTCCGGCTCTAAGCAACTTGGACCCTAAATCTGAAATTCGCCACCCCACAGCAATTCCCATGCAACCCTGTCTACCGCTGGACAAACCATAGGATCCCACAACATCATGGCCGGGGGGCTTCGCTGGTGGCTCTGTCACCGCCGCTGGGGCTGCTGGAGCTGCAAGAGTGCCAGGTTTTTGTCAAGATTTGCAGCTTTTGGGGTTGGGGTTATACAGGGTTGTGTGGGATCATATGGGATTATATAGGCACAATGGCAGAGAGAACGGAAACTACTGCAGAGTATCGGGGTGATATATTGTTTTTCGTGGTTGTGGGGTTGGCTGACGACTAGAGCTGAGTAGCACTTGCCATACCCTGATGTGAATCGTGACACTGAGGGCAGCGAGAATAGAAGGGAAACAACATCCAGCAAGATGAAGCCCAAACCCTTAATTGCTACCTACATTTTCATGGGTAGTTAGCAAACAGAAAGTTAAATTGTAACGGAGTTTACGCAAAGCTGGTTACAACCTTCTTTGGGGCTTCTAAGCCTACTTATAACCCCTAATCCGCCAACCTGGAGGCTCCTCATCCGAGTCGTAGCTGGCAATTCCGAGCATGGCCTTGGATTCTGCTCTGCTCTCCCGAACTAAGTGACTTGCGAAGGATGTAGGACTAATGTAGGGATTGTCCTGCAGACTCTATTTGAAGGGTGATTCCCCTAAGAATGGCTTCCACCAGGTCAACCATCATGAGCACCCACTACTTCACATGGCCCAGGCAAAGGAAGTACCAACAAGAAGGTATATGGATTGTGGACTTGAGAAAAATTCCAAGTACGGTACGCATCCTATCTTGGACTTGATACCAGCCAAGGCTCAACCCTCAGTACCTCTCCTCGACTCTGCATGGAGCAAATCTTGGAACAGTGTACATTCCTTAAGACATTGATGCATCAGTTCCTCCCCTACCACAACCCCTAGCCTATGAGAACAATATTGGAAGATGTTCTCATGAGGCTGGAGAGGGGACACTAAATCAAAACGCCAACTTGATCCCTGCTAAGGATCGGAGGGCAGCTCTACGTCTAAGTCGATTTCAGTTTTCATGTTGATCCTGGACCTACTGGATGCTGCGTGATAAAGGTGACAAGCGTAGGACTGCAAGAGGACATGACCAACATTGAAGACCCATAGGGTTCAAAGCAAGGCTATAGCAGGATGACGGCAGTATCTGCATACGACGCCTTTTGGAGGGTCCACTTCAGCTGAGGCTGCGTCTGCGCAGAGGTGCCAGGCTCGAGCCGGCTCGTTAAGTGGCACCCTCGTATCGGGTCCTTATCCCCACTGAAGAACACTTACTTTGTATTTTAACGACAGGAACATCAGAAGCCGAATGGAACCATACTTTTTGCATCTTTTTGCCCATGCCAATCTCTGCGTCCTGCTACTGTGCGCATGTTGCATCCTCCCCCTGTTGCCATCTGGTGGCGGTAGCGCTTCGATCCATGACTTGCCATAAACAACCGAAGCTGAGAGCAAAGCACCACGGCCACCTCATGGGTCACTTCTGCTTGCCAAAACCCTACCATCGCTACTGCCATGAATATCGCACAAGTTTGCTGAGTCAAAGTCGAAGTAGCCGATACCCCATCGGCTTGACAAAGCCGTCCCCATTACAAGGAAAGCTTTGCAAGAATCCCTGCAGCAATCGAGAAGGGAAAGAGATTTAAGAACGGCATCTGCAGCGATAAGAACAGCCATTTTCTTCGCGCTTTGAAATTTGAGCCGCACGAGCTGCAAAAGGTTTTGCGTCATTTGCCTTCCCGGGGCCAACCGGGAACTTGAGCTGATTGCCCTGCCACTCGTAATGCACTCAAGAAAAGGCTCCCCAGTTTCACATACTATACTCAGGTTCTCAGGCAGACACCATGTTTGCAACACCTTAAGGCAGGCGCTGGGAAGGATAAGCCTAACACAGGAGTCCTGTGCACAGGCAGGTGCTGTGGCAGGACCAACAGCTGTGTGTCTAAAGCTACATGAGCTATAGGCTAAACTGATTAAAGAGGCGTGATATAGGTGATTCTATAGGGAAGTGGTATGGATTTAAGAGGGATACTCGGAGTTTAGACTATAGCTCACATGGAGGCTGCTAGCTACGGATGATGCGAAAGCGTTCATCATCAACGAAATGGTACACACAAGACATCCCTCCCCTAAAAATGATAATGATTCCCTCTTATTCTGCTGCAGGCATTGTCTGATATTGTCAAAAAACAGGGCAAGAGATCCCTGTTGTATACGGGAAACACAGGAAGGATGAAGCCTTTCACAAGTATGTGGTTGGCGCCAGTCATTTGCTGGCAGAGACTGCAGGGCCCTTCCCTGGCTTGGGTCGGTGGTACCTGGCCCAGCAATGACGAACAAAGGTTTCCTCAAAGCAAGCGAGTAGCTTGAACATTTTAATCATACTCTCTCACATGCTTCTGGTGCGCCCCCAAATGCGCAGCTCAACCTTTTACATGCGTTTCACCCCCCGGTGGAACTACTTAGCTTAGAAGCCCATATGGGTGGCTGCAGTGGGTGGTACCGATGCAGCCCATCGAAGATTGAAACGAGACAGCTCCTACTGTTGCTTCAACTTGGGCCTTGAAGGATGACTTGCATCTACAACCCTTTGAAACATACCAAACACCGACAACAAAGGCTTCTGATCACAACCTCTTCTGCAATGCTTGTATATCCTAGCAAGAACAACTACAAGGATCATGCCTCCGAATTGCACCACCCTGTCACTGCTGGAACCTTGCCGATCTCACAGACTGAAGTTTACGCTAAAAGTGATCATAGTCATGCAGATAGCATGCATGAACCGCTCCATCCCCGGTGAAAATCAAAAGACAGTCGCACGAATGTCCATAAGCAACAGCAGTCACAAAGATTGCACGACACGTACCACAGAGGGAGGCCAGAGATGCTAGATGCCTCACCATTGAAATGGACAGGTTGCATCAAGGATCATCTCTGGGTTCCTGTGGTCTTCCACTGCAAGACTTGTAACCAGGTTTGCATATGCTAGGTTGTCAGAATTGTACCCAAGATACTGGCAACCCGACAAGAGACATTGATTTCGAGTTACCACATCAAAGCAAATCAACACAGCATCCTGGATCCGACGACGCGCCTGGCATCGGGTTCTGGCGTTTTTGAGCGGGCGTACCTTCTTAGCAAGTTGCCCAAACCCCCCAAACAGGCGACTTGAAATAACTCTCAGACGTCCTAACGGCATAGACAAGCTTGCATGAACACTTGCCAAAATGGCATGCACGCGAATTTGTCAACTCAAGTGCCCATCCAAAACGGTAGGAATTCATTTGACATAACCTCTCCCAGATGGTTCAAACAAAGTGCAATACTGTCTTTCCCCCCCGCCCCGTGCGACAAATCTAAGCCCTGACCCTCTAAAGAGGTAGTTACCACTGCCTGCCTCCTTTGCGGGCCACCTGGGCCATTCCGAGAAGTGCTTCTTCAACAGGCTTCTGGAGCATGGTAGATAGGACTGTTGGGAGGGAGGGCCACCGTTGTTCCTGCACTGAGGGAACCTACTGGAGTGTGAATCAAGCTGCTAAATGTCTCACTGAAAACTATGCCAAGGCATTGAAATTGTAGTTGTCATCCTGCTGTCCTTCATTCCAACACCTGTACACAGACCCCTACTTCCAATTGTCATGCAGAGACTGCTGTCCAAGCAGCTCAGTCGCAGCGGGGCCTCTCAGGCGATGGGAAGAGCGGAGGTCAAGAATAGCCAAGTTGGAATGGTTTGACAGTAGCAGGCGCCTGTTATTGTTGAAGCTTGAGTGGCTGATAGCATGAGTACTGCCACAAAAACATCATTACATCTTTGCCTGATATGTAGTTTCCGTTCATGAGAACACAAGGCCAAGAAGCAGATTTTTTGAAGGAACGCATGCAGCGAGCAGGGGCTTTTCAACTCAAGCCTATCTGCACATCACAAAGAAAGCCTGGTGTATTGCACACCAGCAGAACAAACTTGAAGACTTAAAAGGGCCGGCCGGTCTGCATTGACTGTACATAGCAGATGAGCTGGGCCCGATGAAACCGCCTCAGAATCCCAGCCTACGAGCCTCGCGTCAGCGCTTTGCTTTTTGCAGCACATACGGCTTCACATGGGGATACAGCTCCTTGGCCTTCCTGTACAGCTCTGTGTCCTGATCTGACATTTCAAGAGAGGTAGATGGCAAATTGCACCCCAAAATGGACTATGGCAGCTATGCTACCTGGCTCTACATGGTCAAAGTGACATGTTCACAAGTCATACTGGCGAATACTTAAAGCTGATCTCGTCAAAATCCTACCCAGGGTCCTTTCGGACAGCGACAAAGCCAATGATCCCAAGCTCAGCCCGGGCTTTCTGACACGCAGCAATCCAGCAGGCCACCCGACCAAAGCTCTTCCGACCTCACAGCTCACACCCGCAAACGGCAGATCAAAATACGCAAGAATATTGCACAGCCTGGAACCGAGTCCAGTCTGCAAGCTGCAAATTTAGCTGCAACCGCGCTTGGGGTCAAAAACTTGCGCCTGCTTCAGACGCCTTCTTGCTCACAACCTTGCCGTACTTGTTCCTCTTGAGATCAGACTTCTTGAGGCCAGTTGAGGTACGCGTGAACTTGCCGTGGAAGACTTGGGCTTTGGCGTCCTTGCCCTTTGCAACCTTCACAGCTTTCTTCTTCATTGCAACCTTGGGTCCAGCTTTGGGCTTGGTCGGCTTCCTTTTCCCGGCAACCGTTGTGGTTTTGGCGTCTGACGTCAGTGTCTTAAGGATCTTCTTCAATACCTTCTTCCGGTCGACCAAGGCCTTGTCGGCTTTGGCCGCAGGAGCTCGCTTCTTTGCCGGCGGCCGCATGCTCTTCGTGCGCTTGGTAGCCTTCTTTGCTGCTGCCTCTGTGAAGCGCCTGATGGCCCTGACCTTTCCTGTCTTGGTGTTCTCTTGCGTCATAGCATCCAGATCAATTCGGTAAGAGAAGTGGCCTTCGCAGCAGGAGCCCAGTGTGTAGAAACATACAATTGAAACCCTGAACCCCACAGAACTGCATGCTTCTCGGTGCAGATGGGCACATGGTGCCTGAGGAGACTGTCCTGATCGACGTGCGACCCTCTTGGTTGTTGCTCATGTGCTGAGTGAAGATGTCTTCCACCTCGGCCGAGGCATCGTCCTGAGCAGTCAAAAATGGAACTCCAGTTGCTGTATCAATGTCCATGCTTCAGCGAAAACCTTGAGGCTTTCCTTATGGACCCACGCCAAAAAACATCTACAATGATGAGACATCACCCGATGTGTCAGCACAGCCTTCAGCGAATCTCTGCGAATCGGTCAACAGTCCTCGTATGGATACCAACCACGAGACTTTCCATCCACGCCATCATGGACATAGTACTGCCAAAAGGCCTTCTCGTCTTTGGTGTTCTCCTCCGCAGGAACTTACTATCCTTGTCAAGACTAATGTTAGCATCTCAAGTTCTGCCTTTTCTTTTATGTTGGAATGACTACCACTACAATGACTCCTCACCCTCCTACTACCATGGGTCTTGCTGCTGTTTGCCATACTACTATAGACCTTGCATTACCCAGTTGCCAACACGCCAGTTTGTCCTCTGTGGCAGCCGCCTGTTGCCACCAGAAGCGGCCCTGCGGCACCCTGTCACCTGGCTAAAACTGCCTTGAGTTCCAAAGCTTCTGAAACATCAGCAGGAGTACTTACAAAACAAGCAGGTACACCCACCTCAAGAACGTTCTTCAACAAACTTCCTCCTATTCCTGTAAAGAACACACCATGAAGCCTGTGATTCGGCTATCTGGCCTGGCTTCAGGCTTCCCCACGGAGAGCCTGTCCGCTCTTCAAAGACCCCAGCAAAGAATGCCCGCATCTTCTCCTGCAGTTTAGGATCCAGGGGTTTAGGCTCTGTGACAACACCAAGTCCACTGAGACGATCCGGGCAGCTTCTAGATCTTCTACCTGGTTCTAGCAATTAGCAGATTTGTCTTATCACATTATGACCCAGACATATTTTGTGGCTGGTTTCCAGGTGGCAGAACCACCTCCAAATGAGTGATGGAAGGACAGAGTAAGCAATATCTGCAAAGCAGCGCTCCTCCGAGAATGGGCCATCGATCTTCTTGCTTCCAGGGCTGCCAGTCTTGCCTAAGGACCCCTGAAATCCCGAGCCATCCCTTACCTTGAGGGATTCGGCACTCACAGGTGGAAATGAAAAAATTACCAAAGATATCCTCCAGATGCCCCAGCGCTGGTAGCAATAGAACCTCTCATCATCTTCAGTGGACTCATCCTGTAGACCCTGCAGGATGTGGTACTCGTCCATTACTTTAGTGATGAGCGCCAGACGCACATCCTGACTCACTCTTAATCCCCGAACTGTGATCTGCCTGTCTAGCGCTTCCAATCTATCATCCTCTCACCCCAAGACCGTGCTATTGATACAAAAATTGAGGATCTTCTATTTTCTTAACCCTAACTTACCCCCAAACCCACTTCCTTGCATGACAACCTGTTCCTCAAGTACTGGACCAGTAGCAAGGTCAGTCACCAGGGCAACGCGATCAGCCAGGTCTTTGTCAAGAACAGCCAGCGAATGCTCAACCATGCCTTGGCTTGTGAGGGTATTGAGTACTATAGTATAGGGGTTCTATAGGGATAATGGAAAAGAAAATGGAAACTACTATAGTATATTGGGGTTCTATAGGAATAATAGAAAATAAAATGGAAGCTACTATAGGATATTGGGGTTACATAGGGATAATGGAAAAGAAAATGGAAACTACTATAATGGTTTATATAGGGATTATAGGGTACATATTGGCGTTGTTTTGGGATAATGGAAAATAAAATGGAAACCTCTAGGTATGAAGGATTGGGGGTCTAGGCTGTATGGGTTTAGGAGTTTAGAACTGAAAGCTTAGGGTGCCAGATAACAGTAGCCATCCGCACGGAATTTCTTGAAGGTCTTAGGATTCTGTACACATCGTAGACAACATGTTGGAGGCTCTGGGGGTAGGGAACACGGGAGAAGCATACTTGGAGCAACAGTCACATCTAAATTCCGTATACAGCAAGAGTCAGAAAAAAATGCGCGAAGGCCAGTTTCTCAATGTCATGGGTCCCTTCTTGGGGTCCCTTAGTATGGTCCCTTAATTTGATCGCTAGGGGTACCTTACTTTCGAGAAACCGGCAAACACTTGGCCAAGACAAATCCGGGTGCTGGGATGCTGGTGCTGCGAGAAGCTGCGAGTCCGCTGAGGCTTGTGAACACTGAAGCTCAGCCAGCAAGGATAGCTCTTCACACTTCTAGCCAAAAAAAACCTGTTCAGTAGGAATGAGGCCTTACAATCGTCACAAGTGAAGATAGTCCAGGCCTCAGTGCTGGGCTGCGAATTTGTCAACACAGATGCGAACTCCCGCCTGAACATCGTAGGATGTCTCAAGTTTTTGGGTGTAGAGGGAATGGGGTTGCGAGTTCAAGGTCTAGGTGCGAAGTGGGAGTCCGTTTTTGGAAACAAAGTTTCGCGGGACTTGATCGGTTTGCACGGGAGATGTTCAAGACTTACCTGCAGCAAGGACTGTAAAGAATGGAAGAAACACCCATGTATTTCATCGGAAAGGCAAAGGTCAAGAGTGCTTTTTGGGCTGCAACGAATGAGAGCTGCCACTACAAACAAAGTGCAGAACTGTGGTGAAACTCTTGAAAATGTCCAGGCCAACATCTGTCTCACTTCAACAGAATGGGCAAAGGCTCATTCACCCCCAAAGCATACTTCTACACAGAATACGAGTCTCAAAACTGTGTACTGTAACTGTTTTCCTGAAGGAGTTCCGGCAGACAGAACATCTGAACTAGGCACAGGGTCTGCTGTCAAGGCCAAATGATGTATGCTAAGCTTTGAAGTCCCACGCCAACTTGTTTACGTCCACACGGACATTGGAATCGTCTGCTTGCGCCCTGAAAGTTCTAACCTGAATCCCCAACCGTGAGCCCAGATAATTCTAGTACAGATTCGACGGAAACCCGCGTTCACCCCGAACCCTCAACCCTAAGATCCATACCGTGAAGTCACAAAACGCCTCGCTTAGGTAACACAAGATATTTTTCGATCGAAGGAATATTCCTTCATAGAGCCTGCTCTTCGCAGTGGCAGGAGGCCTCCGACTCCTGACAGTGACCCCAGACTGGCTTCCCCAAACGGAACGGCCCAACAAATAAGTCTGCTTTGATGAAAGGGTCGTACACAAAAATCCCAACACCCCTCAGGTGGACCTCTTCGAAGACAATCCATAATCAACCGGGTAAGTTGATAGAGTTCCTTGTCAGTTTCCGAAAAAATTAAGATGCTCCCATATACCGCAAGACTCCGATTGAAGGACGCAGAGGGGTCAACATACTGAAACCCACGTTACAGCCTGAATAATGAGACCATGCGAAGAAACTAATTAGTACGGTTTAGGGCTGCTGTCGCAACATGATGCTTCTGGAGTGAGCACTGTTTTCTTCCGGTACAAAACCTCCTGCCGTTGCATTTCCATTTGCAAGCAAAATAGCAACGTCCTGTCCACTATGAAGACCCCTACCACCATCACTATTTATGAAACTTGTCATCGTATTCGGCTAGGATCCTGGAGACTTCATCCTCCGGCCGACGCCCCACCTGCTGCAACGAGGGTTGAAGCTTGTTGGGTACCATACTGGGCCTAAATCATATATGCATGTAGTTATATAGATATATTATATTTGTTTATTCATTCACATATATTTTACGGATCCTCTGGACGGGTGGTCGGGAGAGATATGAAAAGGGATTTCCTAGGAGTGCCATACCCGGGCAGAATCAAACCCTTGCTTGCGTGGAGAAGCTCTTGCGCTGAATGACGCTGGTGGCATTAGGAAGCTCTTGGGACGAGAAGCAAGCACAGACCTCCTCGTCCAGTCTTACGGAGGGTCACACGCAAGCCAAGCCGCAACTAGGAGGTTGTTCCAACCATTAAAACACCCAAAAACAAACCGTGCAACAGTGCTTGTGACAATGCAAAGGTCCATTGCACAACATTCATCATCAGCCGAGGAAGTATGTTTGCTGCCCGCCCTCAAAATAACCTGGGTCCCCCACACAGACCCCCTTTCTACCGGACTGTAGTCTCTGTAGAGCTTCTCTTCAGGCTCCATGTCAGCTTGGGGGTGCACAAAACCAGAGATTCTGAAAAATCCTCTCCATATCATCCTTATGTCTCAAGAGGAACCTCTAGGATCCACCCATAATCCATGTACATTCCAGGGTTCCCAACGAGAAAATTTCATCTCCAGACATCTCTTCTTTTCCTCGCAGCGACGCGCAGTCAGTTCTGCCGCCGCCCTCCCTCAAGGCGTTCGATCTTCCGCCGACCTTTCGCCTTCACGATGCATGGAGGAGTCTAGGGTTTATGTGAGGTTTAGGGTTGAAGATTTACGGTCGACTCGCTTATAGATTTGCAGACTGAGGATGGAGTGGAAGAAGCCTCCTGCCTTCGCGAGAATAGATTGTGCTGGGACAGACCCGACATTTGGGCATATACCCGTCTGAGGCAAAGGCATTGGGCATTCAGTAACTGAACAAAAGCCAAGAAAAAGTCTCAGGGCCCCTTCAATTGACAAGTGCTGGGTTGTCATTGTCAGGTCCAAGCACTGCACAGGTAGCTTCAGACCTTGAACTGTAAAGACGGAAGTATGTATGGCAGGTGATCACATCCTATACTGGTCAGCCTTCCCAGCCTCTTCTCACACCAGCTAGAAACATGTGCAGGACAAGGCCTCCAGCCGCACCCGGACGCCGCGCCGCATAACATACGCCTCAACAAAAATGCTCGGATTGCTGGCCATGTGCTCCAAAAGGCGAGGCACTCTGCTTGGTGGGGCAGCTTGCTGAGCATTGCAAACCCATCATGTGCTGACATTCTATACTGGATAGCATCTCCTACACCGTCCTTGAACTCGTCTTCGCTCATGCCGAAGTTGAAGTAGTCAGAGAGGTTGGTGCCCGCACGTCGCCAAGGAGTGTCAGCCAGCTCGGCCTAGGCAAGACTGACCATGCATGAATTCAGTAGAATTTTCAAAACCCAACAATTTTTCATGTCGTTACGAACCTAGCAGGTCTGGAAGTTCATGGGCCTTCGCAAGTGGCTAAAACCCAGGCTATAACCATACTCAGACTTCCCGGAGCACGGCTGAGATAGGTCAGCCACATTCTAGTGTAGCTGTGGGGGGTAGCGGGAAGGCCGGCCTCATCCATCTGGAAAGAGATCTTGGCCATCGTGGATTCTAAATCCTCTTGGAATGGGCTTCTCAGCAGAATGGACACGGTTGCGGTCCGTGCAATAATGGATGATATTAACATGAAAGCTCTTACAAAAAGAACTTTTTTTCCTATGATAAGCTGAGAGGATGCAAACCGGCCAGCCGTGTGCGCCTGCCTCCTTTCCTGCCCTTACAGGGCTGCCGGAACTTCAAAAGGGCGGATGCGGTGTTTGCGCTTCTACACATGGAACAGACTTGCAACCCCTTTGGTAGAGAGAATGGCTAGGATGGCCAACTGGGACAATCGGCACCCCACTACCCAAGCAGCACAATGCCGAATTTGCTGCTTCGGCATGCTCGCACTGCACAGTCTGCACCCCAACATCCCCGCCATGATGAGGGTGGGTCTCAACAAGGTGGGACAGAATCTGTGCAACAGTGGGCGCGGAGGATCTCTTAAGGCTCTGGTTTGTGCAACCACAATGGGGCAGTCGTTTTCATCCCTGGTTCCCCTCCATCATCCACAGTGAATCGGCCCTGAAAGCATAACACAATACAGTAGGTGGCAAGTCCTCTTGGTACCTAGGCACACGTTCCGTCCTCGTCCTGTTCCACCAGTTCGGCCTGGTTGTCCGGTGCGACCTTGGGGGATCTCTCCCAACATCCCTACAGGCTGGGAGTTGGGACATGGTCCCCCAGGTATGTTCCTCAATAAGTAGGAGCTTTAGCCACCACCACGAAATCAATCCCACATCTCCATGATGTCCGGTCTACTCTGCCTTTACATGGAAGGCCGTGCTTTTTGCCTGGGAATGTCTGATACGTACAGACAACAAACCATCTAGAGGAGCCTAGATAACCCGTATACTCCGGGACAAAAGTTCTGCTATGGAAGCCCATATGCCTCACCTGACTGATGTCGACTCTATGCTTGGAGGGCTGGGGGGACTAAGCAGGTTAGCAAGAGGGATAGCTGTGTCATTTTGCAGCTGCTAGGGGCAATGAACACACTTACTAAGTCCGCCTGACCATTCAAGTGTTGGTTTACTTGTCATGGCCGATTCTGTACAGACAGAATATGGCAACAGACTTCCGAGTGTCCAGCCACAGCCAACGCAGCCGCCTGCGCAGCATCGGGTTCTCCTCACGCAACACAAAGCTGCGGGAGAAACCTACCACGGCAGCGCCTGAACCCTACCACTGCAGCTGCAGAAGAAAGAACAGCGTTCAAGGCCGTGACTGAGAAAGCACTCCATCATCAGTCTTACTGTTACAGCACGTTCCCAGCATCCCTAGATTGGGACACATTTGCTGTTGGAAGCTTCTTTCTTGATCAAAGACTCTGCAATAGACGCAAACGTTTGATTGCTTCTACATGAAAGCAGCTTACCCTGCTTACACGCCAGAAAACATGTCCTTCTCACGTGGGATTCTCCCCGCGCCTTCCCTTGTTGGCCCTGAACTCCAACCCTGCTGTCCATCAAGGGTGCCCTCGCCGTGCACTGCACCACGCTCCCACTGCCTCGATGCAACAGCTAGAGTCCCCCTCAAGTAGATTGGGGATAATGGAAAAGAAAATGGAAACTACTATAATGGGATACATATATAAGGTATAGAATATGGGGTATATGGGGATCTCGTTATAATAAACCCCAAAGTAACTAACTATATGTGCTCGGGATGAGACCTTGCCTGCTCAGGAGCTGTTAGCAAAAGGAATGGGAGGTTGGTGCATGAGATGTGAAACCAAAATTCATCATCCAGCCTCCATCTGAAAAGACGGTCTAGCCCAACAGGTGTAGGTAGGCTGTACCAGGAACCACCAGGGCGTACCAGGAACCGCGAAACGAAACCGGGCCACAGGTAACCGGAACCGGGGCCGGGTGAAACGGTACCCGCTGCCGCAGGTAACGGGAACCACCGGGCGTGCAACCAGAACCTTGCCGGATGTAACGGGCACCGACGAGTACGGGCGCCCAAGCTACGGGAAGGAACATGAGCTGACCGACGCGTGAGCTTCCTGCGTGCTGGCGCGGTACGGACGACCGGCTGGCCGGCACTTAATTTCCAGCGCTTTTCTGGACACGACACCTTCGCGAGCATCCTCCGGAACGCCCAATAAACCAACATCTCGCCCCAAAAACCTTCTCCGACCCCCCATTGACCCTGGCGCCTCCCCGCTCACACCCGTGAAGCAGTCTGCATGAGCATCTTTTGGAGGTTTCCCGACCTCTCAAATAAGGTGACTGGCCGGCGGTCACCTTATTTAAAAGGTCGCCAGCTAGCCAAAATAAGGTTACCGGCCGGTCACTTTATGTTGGCCAGCTGTCAACCTTCGGAAAGCGGTCCCGAGCAACCAATGAACAGCCATACCGCCCCAGAAAACCTCTCATATACATCCATAATACGTGCAATATACCACCAGTATCCCTCTAATATACCCTATTATACGTTACCCCCATAATTCCCCTAAGATAGAGTCACCAAACAGACAATCTGCAGCTCATGGTACAAGAGTCTAGGGTTTAGGTTCAGGTTTGGGGTTTCGGGTTTATGGTTTCGGGTTTCGCATATACGCTTCATCTGCTGATTTCCAGGAAGCAGCTCATATATCAATAGAATCCCTTAAAAGAGCCCTCCTATATGCCCTCAACTAAGAGCCTTACTACCTTCGGGCAGGATGGCAGACCTGAAAGTTTGTGAGAAAACTCGATGCAATCACCTCGCCCGAGCACAGCCAATTCGGGATTAGTGCTGTCCCCCTCCGCCTCTCTCCCTTTAAAGGGTCGAACTGCACAGGAAAGTTCACGAGGGGGGGGAGGGGAAAGTTCTTGACCAGGGATTAAGTTTTTAAGTAGATGCCCACCTATCTGGACGGAGGGAACCTTAAGCAAGAATAATAACGACTTCTGGGCCACCTTCCCCTCGTGAACCCCGCTCCCTCAAGGGACCCAGAACTGAAACTGAATACTTGGGAACTTCTCAAAATGGTCGGCCCGTTTGGGGGATGCTTATCGCAAGTTGTAATCCTTTTGGGAATCAAGATTGGGGGGCAGTATCCAACTCATCGGACAATTTCTCAAAATAAGTTCCTCTTTTAAGCTGAAGAGAGACCCCACCGAAAAGTTTCAGTATCCAGGAAAAGTTTCTGCTACAGGGCGACCCTGGTTCCTGTTGCGGGGGCCTGTTGGTTCCTGTGACGAGGGTCCCCATGGTTCCTGTTACGAAGTTCCTGTTACGACCCGGTGGTTCCTGTTACGCAACGCACCATCAGTTTGGGGCTCGAGCAGGTCATTCCGGATCCCCTTAGGGCCCTAGACCCCGTACGAAGCCACTGCCCAACCTGAAGGCCTCTGTAAAGGCATGTTCTGTGCTCATGTTCCATGGGTTGGCCCCCTCTTAAGCTTCATTTAACCGGGCTTACTGAGAGTCAAACCTGCCCAGATAGTAAGCCATTCCGCCGCTTCGGGGCCTCAGGGCAGATATGGGTGCCTCAAGATGGGAGACCCCCCAATCTCAGAATACTAGGGCTCTAGCAACCATGGCACAAACAAAGTACAGGTTGGAGACGCATGCTAGACCGGCTATACCAAGTTGGAGCTTCTCAAGCCTCAGAGACTTCCTGCCAGCATCCCTGAAGCTGCTCAGAAACTTTCCCAGGCCCTTCATGTATGAGTACATGACTAAATCTCTTGCATAGCGCAAAGACCATGGGAAGAAAAAGGGCAGGCCCCTATCGCTCATGTGACGTTTAGGGGATATCGGTTAAGGGTTGGCCCGTGTCGTGTACAATCTTGAATCTCACGACCTACAGATTTAGTCCAACACTCGTTTAAGATTCCAGGCGGCTCCATACTCCTTCTCTCTTTATCATCTGGCACTAGGGAATTGAAATGAATGAGTTAATGAAATAGTTGTGTGAAGTGAGTTTAGTTTGTTCTCTCGTTCCTCACATCACTCAGTTCAATCACGAACCATTCATCTCTTGCACTCTTTTGTCATAGCCTATGGTTGTCGTTTTGTCACATTATGGATTGATTAGTGGTGTGTGATCATAGGAACAAAGCGCAAGATGTAACTTATTATTGTCATGTCCCAAAATGATAGAGAATATCAAGATATCTCCCAAACTTCTGATTTCTAATGTCTTCCACTTTCAGAAGTCATTAGCACTAGGTTCAGGATTAGAAGATTGAGACACTTCGATGCCCTCGAAGGTTACATGACGGCAGCCCATTTTGAGGCATGACCCTCGGTGGGCCTTCGCAGTGTTGCAGGGCCCCACGCGTAATGTATCGCTAAGTAATCCGTGCTCTTGATTAATAAAACCCCTTAGTTTTAAAGAGAATTATTCGGGCCAAATGCGGGAGTCAAAGTCTACTTTAAAGGCGGAGGTAGGTTTTGGGCCAAAACCCCCTGGATTTAAAGGAAATTATTATCCCCAAACCCTAAGAAAATAAGAGTCCGATTTCAAATGGATTGTAATTGAATTTGTATTGATTTTGCTTGACCCCAATCGGGGTTCCGTAGACGCCATTTACAATTGAAATCTCTTTCTGGCATCTGGGGCCCCTGAAATAATGAAGCTTTTCTATTAATATAGGAGGGCGGGGGGCGCCCTTATTAATCAAGAGCACGGATTAGGCGTTCGGGGGTGCTGGGCTGTCAGAGCTTTGAGCTTTTTGAGGGGAAAGCGGTACAGTTTTGCGCCAGTGTCATGACCACTGTGACGATAAAGCAGATATGGGTAACCATTTTGGGTTGTACGATGGACATCTAGCAACGGCCTGGCGCAGAAGACCTGACACTTTACACCGATTTCCGAGCGGTCTGAACAGGAATGGGAATGAGGAGGGAGCCCCGACTCGCAGAGGACCACTCTAACGTTGTCCTCCTCACCAGCGCAGAAGATCTAGGTGCATCTTAACGATGTTGCAAATTCTTATGTGCCCACACAATCTTCCAAAAAAAGCATGAAGAAAGTTGACTAAACCAGCCCAAACGGGTGGATCTGCTTGCTTTAAAGGACCCAGCTTCCAAAGAATAGACTACATGAGGAGATGGATCAGATACGGGCCAACCAGAGAACCATTAAGCACTGACAGGCTGCCTCACTCGTCTGGACCTGGTTGGACTTCTTGTTTTGATTGCTAGCTGTGGGCGTGAATAAGCTGAGGGGCAACCTGGTAGAACGCGTGTCAAGTCGGATCGGTTACTTCCCTAATCGCAGTTTCCAATGCGGCCGAAGAGCCAAGACTCTGTTCTTGGGGGTTTGAGGGTCCTTTTCCCCTTAGCTCGGGTCTGCCTTGCTATCTTCCGGGACTAGATGGTCCTTTGAAATGTCGCGAACTCTCAGCCCTATTCTCTCAGAGTCCTCGTCTGAAGCATCGGGAGCCTCAAAGTTGAGATCCACTGGTGCCGCCTGCAACTACAGTGCTCCTAAGGTTTCGGGGATTGTTTAGTTTAGTATCAAGGTTTGGGGTTTTGGGGCCAACGAGCCCAGATGACTTCGGGGATTGGATTCATCTACAGCCCCCATGCTCTCCACAGATTCCCCTTCATCCAAAACTTGATGGAATGGCCCATACCCCAATTGAGGCCCAGGAAAAGTTGTTGATGATTGATTCATTGGGTACTACAATAAGATTATAGGCGTCCCCCCGAAGGATTTGGTGGGCACACCGCACGACCTCCAGCACACATCAGAAAAAAAATCGTGTAATGATGTCATAACACCTCATGAGATGTCAGGATATTCAAAAATGGGACTCGTGCACTCATGCAACTGGCCTCAATCACCTCAACCTCATCGTCATCCCTGGGGCGCTTTTGCCCGGGTGCTGGCCGAACCTCGACCTTGTGGAAACAGCGAGGAGCTGGGGGGTTTTGGGGACAGGATTGTTGCGAAGGGATGGGCTTACTGTGGAGCCTTTGCCATGTCTGACTCCTTTGATAACCGTTTGATACGAGGCCCTTTCAGACGGGGTGCTCCGTGATTGGCATTTCGACCCTTGGATATGCAGATGAGATGGGGTACAGTTCCAGATGCCTTGGAGGCTTCAAAGGTTTGAGGTTTAGGGCATCTGTACAAATACCACGTTTTTTTGAATTGCAACTACGTGCTGGCAATACCAGATCTTGCTCGTGTCGGAGATCCCGCTATGCGTGGCTTCATGCCCGAAAAGAAGCCACACAGTACTCAAGATGTGTGAAGTCCGGAGTAGTCATGCAGATAAAGTGCAACCATTTGTTGATTCAACGCCTGGAAGCAAAAGCAGGCCACGCCTGGAAATCGTTGCTTTCCAACTTCCGAAAGACGTCAAGGCCGTCTGTGGCGTCATGACCTTGTGGACTGCAGCCACACTCCCTAACCTCAAGCAAAAAGTACAAAAAAGGAAAGCTTCAACCTGCCTATTTGACGAATCATAGCCCTGTTGTGAAAATTGGGCGGCTCGCCTTTCCTCCTTGAACCGAGGGACTGGTCATTATGGGTTACATCACACGGTGGATGGAGGAAATCTTCCACCATTTGGATTCCGCAGAATCTCGGAATTTCTGGCAAGATGTCCTGCATCCACAGTGCTTGGGAAAAATCTGCCTCTTCATTTCAGTGGAAGGCTTAGCTACTACTTCCATCTCATGGTCATAATGTCTCTCATGAGGTAATGGCAGGTATGCTGCTGATCCCATGAAGATCGCAAATTCTCAGGGAGACTGAGACGCCAGCTCATGGCTAAAGGCCAAGTTCCCTCTGCGTGCGTACCGTCGTGCTCATGCGAGCTCTAAACCGGTATGAGTAACACAACACAGAAATCTTACATCATGGGTGCACATAGGCCGTCTGGATATGTTCTTGCTTGTATGATAAACCTGCATGTGCCACCTGGCATGCACGCGTTAATGACTTGCATGCAAGCTCTGCTTGGATCTGTAATCCAGAAACGGCGAAATCCCCTCATTGCGCGTTGGCAGCAACCAGCGTTGCACCACCGTGGAATCATGGAAGGTACAACGTGCTGTGTAGTCAGCGTTTATTTCATGCGGAATCCGCTTTCGTTGAAAGAAGTTACCAGCATTTAGATGAAGCAGACAACACCCTAGTCAAAGAGAGGTGCCTCTCGCCCCGCTGCAGGAACGCCCTGCGGCCTTGGTTTGCCCAAGCCGTTGACTTCCGTTGGCCCAGGGCAGCTGAATCCCCGAACTGGTGAGGCAATGCGAACCCTTAAGACCTTGCATTAAGTAACTATCCTGGATGTCTAGCAACTTGAAACTCACATGCATTACAGAACCACCTGCTGCGATTCCTGGAAATGCCTCCTGTTTGAACTGAGCTCAAAGCTGGCTTCCACCACCTGCTGATGATGCGACCAGAGCACGTGTAGCTGTAGTATTAGAGGCTCAATGAAAGTGAAAGCAACAATAGAAAACTTAGAAGGTGGCTTTAAAGTTGTACCATCGAAGTCAAGCCCATCCTGCAAGAGTGGCAGAGCCGAATCCCTTGGCTAGCCAGTTGTGCTTTTTTGGTGTGCTTTGGATTTGGGACTTGTGATCTGAGGTCTCAGGGATTAGGTAGTCGGCCCAAGGCGCCTGTGCTGCGTGCAGATCGAGCTCCTGCCCCTCGCTGGGGTGTTGCAGGCCTCGCCCAAGCGGATTGACTAAAGCGGCCCTGGCCCTAGAACAGGGGGCTTCAACTTTAAGAAGCGAATTATCAAATACAATTTGGACTGGCCTTCAACTCCCAGCCGTCAGCTATTGGAGCGTGATTTGGGAAGGTACTCAACACTGATCCCAAGCCTGTGGCCTAAGCTCACACATGCATGCTTCAGGAGCTGGGCGGCCTCAAGCGCTGTGGACTTGGCGATTGCCGCGGTTGCTCGTTGCAAGTCAACTGCTGGCTCCAGAGCCTTGGATGTTGAGTCCAGGGATTTCTGCCACGTGCCACTTAGCTTGCTTTGGGAATTCATTTGCTTGGCGCACCAATGGCAATTTGCTGCTTAAGACGCAGGAGCCTCTTGGGGCGGTTTGGTCAACATCAGCTGTAAGCATAACAGGTGCTTCCGCGGAAACCGCTTCCAACCGGCAGGCTTAGGAGGCTTGAGAAACTCGTCAAAGCCTAAGTTTAAACAAAGGCCAACTGAAGAGCCTACTAGAAGGCTGGCTGAGACTTCATAGTAGTAGACCAGTTGAGACGATCACCAAGCACGTACTTGAGAGCCAGATCTACCAGGGTAGTTCGGGGCACTACAACCCCTCGTATAGCTTTAAATATAAGCACCATCTAACTATGCCCAACTGCCATTTTGAATGATCTCCAGGCATCATGTTAATTTCCTGAAGCGAAACGTCCGCAAAGCTTGCAGTATCTCATATCTCAGGAATCTTCAAGATAGCTGAATCGCAAGCGTCCTCTCTGCATGATGCACTAGTGCACTTCGATAGCGAGAAGGTGCCAAGAACTTGGCAAATGCTGTCGCATCTGGATGTCCAATAGGCATTTGGTCAACTTGGCTCACTCCCCGTGTGCTTACGCTTGTAGCATTTGCACAGCACGGGGCAGAAGACTGAGGAGGCAGCATGCGGCTGCCAGCGCTCCTCTGCCGCGCATTCAGGAGCAACCCCCCAACAATCTGGAGCGTGTCTACGTGTATAATCCTGAAAAAAAAGAGCCTGTATTCTACTTTATTGGCTGCACCAAGCTGCACCTACGCGTGAATCCAAAGGCCTGTGTTACCAAGTATTCAAATGCGCTGTGTCAAAGCAAGATACGGCAAGGATGGTATCATTGCGACCGACTCAAATGCACATTGACATGTTACACCAGTCAGAACCGCCGTCCTCTTCTCGTTGGAAGGCGCCTGTTGCCTGCATCAGAGTAGAAGGTTTCAGTTCCTGCCAACCCGCCGTGTCTCCAAGCAGGCAAGGAAGGCCCTCCTGGACCCTGAACCCTGAACTCGAGCCCGAGGAAGGAACGCACAGAAGCAGAAAAACTTTTAACCTGTGAAGACCATGTAATTGCAGAACTTGATCTCAACGCTGGCATGGTGGCGCAAGCCCCTCCATTAAACTTGCAGGTGACCGCAGCTTCCATTATAAAATTTCGATACGAAGAACAGCCATAGAATAGCAGAGATGACATAAATGATGACTTCTACGACTTGTATGTCTCAACCCAACAAAGCATCACTACTGATATGTTCTTAGATCATCCAACGCCCTGGGGCCCGCACTCCCTGCTCGGCTCATGCCTCCGTTGCGAGGGCTCACGTGAAGCCTCTTGCCGGCGAGTGCCTGCACTGGTCTTTCAGGGACGCTGGCCCAGCCGGGTTCAATGTTAAGGCCTAGGATTTGTGGCTCAGGGAAAAAGATCTGCAGTTTAAGGTAAAGCCTGGATCTGTGGCTTCGTGATCGGGAGTAGCTGCTAACCGATAGATCTACAAAGGTCTTATCATGGCTATGACTACGAGGCAGCTATATCAAAACGGTAGAGATTTGAAGGCTTGGTGGATTCTGTGCGCCTACCGTTGATGGAGGAAATCGTGCACCACCTAGGGTCCCTAAACTTGCGTAATTTCCAGGATTTGTAGGACCTAGGGTGGTGCAGGATTTCTTCCAAACGAGACAAGTCAGTGGTGATATGTTGAGCACAAATTCTCAGGATACAATGACCTTGACAGCTTGTGAAAAGATCAGGCTGCCTAAACAGGATCGAGGCATCCCCTATCCACACAGGGATCCTGCTCTCAAACCCAGCAGAAACATCCAATCCAGCCATGGCGATTGAGACTGGGACGGATGACTCACGGTTCTTCTAACTCTGGCTAGACATGAAAATGCAGACAACACTGGCAACAAACAGGATTGACCAGAGAATGGCTGTCACCAGATTTGTGTATGCTACATTGTAGCTACATATGCCCCTGCCAATGTTGGCAGCATCATCATGTCTACCAAGCCGCAAACAGAAACCTTAGCCTTCCCTCGAAGCCCTTCCAACCTAAATCCTCCATTCTTACCCTAGCCTAGTCCTTAATCCGTCCTTCATCATGAACCTCAATCCTGAAACCCAAGGACTCGCATCCCCAGTCGCAGCCTCGTAGCTTCGTTTCGCTGGATGCACGCTGAAGCCGTTCCTTCGAGGCCTGCAATGCCAAAAAGCCCCTGCTGGGCCATATACCATGGATCATTACCACAATACACTAAAATCCTCCTCGCGAAGGGTTCCACATAGCGGCTTCTAACCCTGTAGGAATCTAGCTGGAAGCGAGATTTGGGCCCAAGGCACAAAGCCGGTGGGCTCGAGTGGACGAAAACCCAGCCAAAAGGGCTTGAAGGCCTCAAGTTAGGGGACCGGGTTGAGAAGGAGGACCTGGAGAGAAAGAGGCTCAACAGCCTCAGCCGAGAGGGTGACAAGGGCTTGGGCCAATGAGACAGCATCGCAAGGCAAGCTCTTTTTTTTCACGCGCTGGCAGCGGTTGCCACGCGAAGGATCACGGGATGCACTAGGGTTGCGGGAGGGTATTGCTAGTGCGGTCGAAGGAGAGACGACTGACTGCGACTCGCACTCCGTCGATGGACGAGGAGTCAGTGTTGGTGAAGCTCCAGCAGCATGGCATGCGCCTCCTCCTTCAAGGGCGCAAAAGCACTGGGCGAAGCTAGACGGCCGCTGCCAGGATGGCATATCATATCCCCAGTGCGGGATCACTTTGTGAGCAAGGCATCAATGGCGTTGGAGGAAGGATCGCCCGACAGGGTGAGCAAATGTTGCGCGGAAGGCCCGGCCGCAGCGGGGAAGGGGTGTTAGAGGAAGGCTCAAAATAGGATGGTTTCACACTGCACGGGAAGCTTGCAAGGATGAGCAGTCAGTCATAGGGAAACAGCAACAGCAAAATGCTGCGGGAAAGGCCGGGCTTTGGGCATTGGAGGAAAGCTCAGACCTCCCAAGATTGGGCTTGACCTGAGGATGGCTTCGGGCAGTTGCAAGGACGAGCTGCCGTAGGCCGTAGGGAAGCGGCAGCGCGGGAAGGTGGCTCAAAACACCAAACAATTTGGATTCAGCCGAGGCTGGTTGCATGCACCGCGGGAAGCTTGTGGGGATGAGCAGCCTCACGGAATCGGGGGAACTTGCATCAGCAGAAGCTGCAAAACAGCCAATCTGCAAGGCCGGCACAGGTTGCCTGAGAGGTTGGGGTTGGGACACACGAGACGCTCCCGAGGAAGGCAGGGTGAGTTGGTGGGCCCCACGACCAGCATGCACCACAATCCCCACCAGCAGCAGCAGCAGCAGCAGCAGCAGCAGCAGCAGCAGCAGTACCAGCGCCAGCACCACAAAACAACACCACAAGCAGGAAGGGCCGGGAGGGGCGGGGGGGGGGGGTNNCGGAGGGTTCGGAGGTGAGACATGACGCTGTAGATTTGCATTAGGTATAAAGCCTGCGCCACCAGCGCAGACTGGTGACGGCCTAGCTGAACGTTGAGGTGTTGGTGGTTGCTAACGCGGGTTTGGACACCTACTAACTACTATTTGCATGAAGAGATGCTGAGGCAGTCCACCAGCTAGGAAGTGATGCGCGGGAAGAGGGCATGGCAATGGTCGGCTACGATGAAGAAGCCGGAAGGGCAACAAAGGCAACGGTAGAACAGGAGTGGTTGTCAAGAGCGGCACCGCCAGATGAAGTACGTAGCCAAAACCATGGCGACAAGAAGCGCTGCAGTAAGGCAGACATGGGAGGTAGCAAAGGGGACGAGGGCACTGTCACCCTGAGGTTGCCGGCAAGGATGGGAGGTGCCCTTAATGCCAACCCTTGAGTCCACCCCTGCCAATTTAATACCTGACCGTATATTTTTGAAGGTGTGGGTTGGATTTCAGAGGTGATTTCTAACCCTGTAAGCGTTATACAGATGATACAGGTGATAGGCCGTGTGCAGGCATAGCCAGATGAGTGCGGAATATAGTAGGCTGATAAGTAACTATCCATCAAGCTATGGCAAGCAACAACTTCATACTAGTAATACTTGTGGGAATCAAGGACAACCGGAACTTCCCATGGGCACTGATTCAACTACGTTCTCTGGAATGTCAGGGCCAGCCCTACATCTTCTGTTGATGATCCCTAACAAAACAGAGACCTGCAGTACAGAACCAAAGCAAAGAAGGACGCTGAAGGGCTTCCAACTCCCGGCCTGCGCAGGCGGCGCGCTTTGCTTCGCCCGTTTGAGGCCACAGTTGTGACAAAAGCTTGCCCCAGACAAGTACCTGAGGATCAAACTGGGTCTCAAAAGGTTTGGGGTTGGGGGTCACTAGCGAGTGGATGGGAGCGCTCTATAGCGCTCCCAAATTCTTGCTAAGGCTCCCCAAGACCACGGAAACGAACCGCAACGCATGACACCCGACTTAGAGACGTCCCGCCCTGCGGCAACGCTGCACAAGAAATCAATCCCTTCCAAAGATTCGGAACACCAACCCCGCAAAAAAGGATGCCCAATGGCCAGTGGCGTGTTGGTGATATGAAGAAATTCTTTGCGGGATCTGTCCCTGCATTTCCCCGTGGCAGCTGAATTCAAACTTTGAAGCCCGAATCGTTTTGAGGATAGCCGCGGTCTCTCAGCGGATTATCCCGTCCCCTAAGTATCATGGACCTCCCCTCCAAACAGCCAGGGAACTCTCAAGGACAGATGGGGTTGCCAAAACCTTTATTCAGAGCCCTACTGCATACACCTTTTTTGTTTGGTCCGGTACATGGGGTTTCCAACAATTAGCGGCCCGTTTTTGGAGGTACCCCTGATAAGGATGATACTATATTGTAATATCTCATAGTATATTAAACCATATTCTAGCACATTACAGTATTTTAGCATGTATTCTATATCATAGTTTAGCAGGGTCTATCAAAATAGCGTCTGAGATGACAAGCTGCTCGGAGCCGCAGCTAGCACACGCCACCTGACATACTGTTGATACAGAAAATCCTGCATGACCTTAGAATACAATAGTACCATAGTTCCCAAGGTATACGGTAGAATACTACAGCAGCATAATTCTCAAGGTATAAGATACCTAGAGTCATGCAGTAATGTCTACGTAGCCCTTTTGGCGTTACGGGCTCATAAATTGCAGGGTTATGCTTTAGTGTTTCAGTGTACAGGGTTGAGACTCTGCGATTGTGGTTGTACCATACCTTTTCTAGACATCCAAAGAATCAAATGGCAAAGGTTAAAGCCCGTAGTTTCGGGTTCTAGAATACTTCAACTTCAGAAAAGCCAGTCCTCTGTTCCAATCCACCGCTGAATCGCATGGCAAGACGACACTCCAAATTCACTCCTCCTGTCTTGACTGAACTGAAGGAGAAGTCCGTCACAAAACAATTCAAATGGGGATCCTTCAACTCTCAAGCTGTCTTAGGTGGCAAGGGATTTTAGTCACGCTAAGAATTGTTTGGAGAGCAATCCATCACAAATCATCTTTCCAAGCCATCGCCTCTGCATTCCTCTCTCGTAGCACCTGGCTCACGTTGCCCAAAGCTACACGGCTTTGAACCCGCTATTTCATACTCTGCAGTTCTGCGGGTTAGGGCCTCCAGCTGGAGGATGGGCTGTTCTGGTGTCACTGCTATGGATACGCCAGCTGCCCCTTTGATCCTGATCCTAAACCAGATCCCCGCTCTGGACCAAAGAGCTTGCTCCCGAGCACGCTCTACCGTGGCTCATACTGGACTTGCCGGGGCGCGCTTCGAAAAGAGCCTGCGGGTAGCCCAAGAACCTGGGACTCAAATCCTTGTATGCCTCGCAACTAAAACTCTAGCATTCCAACAACAAAGGTATGGGTGCATTGTCCCAAGCAATCTTCGGTGATAAAAAGTCACGAGAAAGATAAGCTTCCGAGACAAGATCGAATCTTAGATAAGTCGCCAGCCACGCCCCACATACTCCCACGAAACTCATGCGGCGCATGTTATGCCTATGCAGTCCTGTTGAATGCACATTAGTCGAAAGCTCGGTACCCACAATGGTGTGGAAGATTGTCGTCTTGGCCTGTGCCATTTCTGCTCATTTCCTCCTTGAAGAACTCTTCCCCTAAAAGCCTGAAGCAAAAGCCGAATCCAAAAATCACCACAAAACCCTTTATGCTTCAACACCAGTCCCTGCATACCCTAGGAAGCTTATATTCTCAGGGTTATATCCTGACCCACTGGAGAACCGCAAGCCTCCGGCTCCGGGGTCGGATGCGGCAAGAAGTCATTCAAGGTACCTGCAGGAACCCAAGACATCTCGGTAAGAACCTAAGTGCCTCCTAGTGGCGGCTCCTCCCCTTCCTCCAAGTCCTGCACCTACCACTCGTCATACTTCTGCCACCACAACTCAAGGGCCGCCAAGGGCCTTGATCTCCGCGCTCCGGGCTTGGGCTCGGGCTGGATTTCTGCTTTAACAACAAACAACAGAAAGGAATCAATTTCGGGCTTTGCAGACCCCATTCTACCAAGCACGTCTGGGAAACTGACATAGCCACCTGTGAAACCATCATGACCACCCTTGGAAACTGTCCTGCGTGGCACTTCTTCTGCCTGCGAAATCTCTTCATCCTTTGTAGAAACGTGAAGTGAAGTTCAAAGAGTTGTCTCTATCAAGCACCTGGTTACAGATGTTTGTATGACTTTTTTGCAACGAACGCTTGCCTAGCGTTTTCGGACATTGTGTTACACAAATTGTTCTGCCATATGTGATAGCAAGCTTTGGGAACCCGTAAGTGTGAGGATATGCAGTATTGGGCCATGGAATATGCGTGAGGTAGTGCTTAGCTTGTGGTGTTGGGTGTCAGGGCTAATAAACATAGTCCAAACATCTTATGCTAGTTCCGCAGCCTCAAACCCCCACCCTGTCGCACCGATCTCAGGCGAAGCCACCAACCGCGCTACGTCCGAGGCTAACAAGCCGCTGACAGGTCCTGGCACCCAAGCAAGGCTTGTGCAGAATGACAGGGAAACTGGGGGTCATATCTATATGTAGGGTTTCGGCTTCATTTCCTGGTTGTTGGTAGGAAATGCAGGAAATGGATGGTTATGGCAGCCCCTGTAGAATCCCAGAAGATATAGAACAGTTTCATTTTGTGTTTTCCTTTCTTTCACACTACTAAGAACAAGTAAGCGATAAGCCTGGGGATGGCTTTTAGGACCCTATAATGAGGCCTTCTGCTTCAAGATCCATGACTACAGATGACCGCTCTTTGGCATTCAGATTGTTGCTTGTGGCATCCACCAGGCTGGACACCAGGATCAATTTTAACCTTTGCAGGGTTAACATTGTTACAGCGCTGCTCCTCTTCGCGTACGGCGAAAAATGAATACGTCCAAATCATGATTACTAAACCCTAAACCCCAAGCCCTATAAACTGCTAAACAACCTGTCCGTCTATCCAACAATGGGCTGGGCGCCTGAAAGAGGATAAGACGGAAACCAAAAGGCCATCCAGACAAGAAGACTTACTGGTGCTTACTAAGGAATAAAGGCAGAAAATGTCTATAAATCCCCATATGAGCTATAGTCTGAACTCCTAGGATTCCCCTTAATAACCCCTATAATACACCTCTATATAATCCCATGTATAAGCCCTCGTTAAGGGGTTTAGACTGTAGCTCATATACTGTATTCCCTTATTACTACTAACCATGGGGATTATTTTGTAGACACCATATTCCCATGTTCCCTACTGAAAATCAGTCAGATGAGGCATCCACACATAAGGCCTTCCAGACAGGCGGCGACTTTGCTTTTGCTTGTAGCAGCTCCTGTAAATAAATATCCCGAAGGCCCAAACCCAACACGCATGACCATGACAAAGCCTTGGAATAATCTCCGACCTAAGAATGGAACTCCCCGCATCCCCCTGATAGTCAGTAGTCCCCTGATTTATAATAATGCTACATGGAGAACATTGTCTACATACGCATCTTAAGCTAGGCCAGTGCTTTGTCATCAGGGCAAGGGATGGCCACATAATGTCGAGATCCGGCCTGATAGCTCGCGAGCAGAAGAGCTCCTCCTAAGCTTGGCTGAGGGAGAAGTGGTGCGGCCCGCAGAAGCCTTGGGCTCCTTCCTGGGCTTCCAAATGCACCATCCAAAAGCCGAGAGTCTTACACTGTTGTTTGTAATTCTCCCAAAAAGACTAGGGGGGATAGAATTCTAAAAAGAAAATCCCAAATTCAAGTACAGATATTATACTATACAGTAGTTTCCGTTTGCTTTTCCATCATCTCAATATATCCCCAATATACACATACTACCCTATATAAAATCTGCTAGTCATCCAAGGCTTCTGTCTCCTTAAGGACAGCCGAGCTGACACCGGCGGGGCGCTGAGCAGCGCCGAGACGCGCCCAGAGCCCGACCGGCTCGGGGCGCTGCGGGCCGTGTCACTTCGCTCCTGCAGAAAAAGTATGTAGGGGTGTGATATAAGGTTAATGGAAAAATGGAAGCTACTATAATAATATGGTGGTATAATATAGGGTCATATAGGGATAATGGAAAACAAAATGGAAACTACTATTTAGGCTTTAGGCTTGAGGGTTTAGGGTTTAGGGTTTAGGGTCTGGCTAGGTCAATGAATACCATTGGGTTTAGAGTTATTACCCCCATAATGGTAATATAGGGTTATATAGGAGTATAGAGGGTTTAGGGTTTAAGGGTCCCGGGATGTTTTCCCCCAATAATGGAAAGAAAATGGAAACTACTATATCATACTAGGGTATAGTTTATCTATTGGGGTAATGGAAAATGAAATGGAAACTACGATTTCGGGCTTTGGGTTTAGGGTTTATGATAAAGATACCATATGATCCCCTATAATGGAGAATCAAAAGGAAAAAATGCAAAAAGAAACGGATTAAGGTTTAGGGTTTAGGGATTCATTGGGTTATATTGGGATTTGGGTAATGTTAGGGTTATATTGGGGTTATATGGGGATACTGGAAAAGAAAGTGGAAACTACTATAATAGGCTATATGGGGTTTGGGGTTTGGGGTTGACGGTTTGTTAGTAGGGAGAAAGAAAGTGGAACCTACCATCTTCTCTGGGAAGAGGGGTGGGGACCTTCGAAGAAAAAAAAAAACATGAATTGGTTGTCCTGCTTGTTGCTACTAGGGAACGAAAGAGCCGGAAAAAAAAATGAAACTCCTGTCTCATTTGGGATTTTCATTTGAGATTTTCCAAGGGCTGCTCCTGGGATCCATTCTGCCATTCCCCTATGTGAACCAATAAGATGATGAGAAGCCTGGGCTAATTACTAAGAACAACAAAACAAAAAAACTACCGAAAGTCATAAAGAGCTGCCGGCCATGGGGGCCTGCGTTTTTCAACCCTCTTTATCGCCCGCACCCGGCAGGTCAGGGCACTACAAATCAAAGCTCAAAAGCCCCTTCCCGAAAAAGCACACACTGATGGCCAGCGTTTTGCATGTCTAAATGCTCTGGTAAAGCATTTCAGGCAATCATATGAAGCATTGTTCAGCATGCCTCCAAATGACCAAGCAACGAAGCCATGAAACTGTCATGTGGGCATCTATGTTAAAGATAGAACCTACATTGATCTACATTGATGAAGAGTGTTTAGGCAGAACAGTGCCGAAGCTTCATTGCTGTCCTTCTTGGCAGTGGTGTCTGGAGAACTGGAGGTCTGACTCTGGCTCAGACTGACATCCTTTACGTTCTCCTCTGATAGCCCTGCGAGGTCGTCAGTGGTGGTTCCAACTGCTCTGGTGCTGCGGCTCTGCGACTTCATCGGTGGCACGATTTCTACTGGGCTCTCGGACTCAAACTCTTCCGTCACCACGCCGATGGTTCGATCCTGCATGTCCACTGAAGACTGTGCACTCAATGATGTGAAGTGCTGTATTGCAGGATCCAGTTTGGAACAATCTGAGGGGCAGGAACTCCAAACAGTGGGCTTTTCACCCAAGGCCACGGAGAGATTAGCCTCGAGTTTCATGAGCTCTGCCATCTTCTCGACCAGCTCATTTCGGGTTGCCTCAAGTTTGGCACGCATCTGCCCCGATTCCTCCGATACACACTCATCCGACTCAGAGGCTGCGCCGTTAGAGTGGACATCAGCGGGGACTCCAGTCTCACTGTCGGTGATATGGCCTTTGGGGGCTTCCTCTCGCTGGGGGCTCTTGCTTGGAGGTGTGGCCGGAGCAGCCCAGGTTGGCAGTGGCTCCAGGTCCACTGGTCCAACCTTGTTTGCTGGGCCGGGAGGTGCAGCCACAGCCGTCAGCGAAGCGTGCACCAGGCAGGGCGCCGAGAGCTGACGAACCACCACGGGTTTCACCGGTTCAGGGCGCGGCCCAAACTTTTGCACGACCACCGGTACGTACGGAGAATACGAATGCACTCCATGGACTCCCTGCACCTGTGGCATTGCTTCAGGAAATTGCATGCACAATCATTCACAGCTATCAGCTCACTACCTCTGATACTTGCTGCTGTCTCTCGTTGCTGCGCTGCCTTCCGTTGTCACAGCAGTTGCAGTTACGGCTGTGATGGAAATAGAAGCTACAAGTTTACTTTCTGATGCGTGATCTTCCTACTTGCCATCCATCACCAGCAGCAATGACGCATCGCGCAAGCGCCTGGGGCACAGCACCCATGCGCCAGGGGAATCCATAAGCAGCTGGGACCGAAGCCACAGTCCGGGAAGCTCCTGCAGACGTCCCATCAAAGGATCCCCAGGTGTTTCCACTTGTATTTACGGAAGTGCAGCCACGAAACAAACGCTGCAACACCACGCACCTTTCCTAGAGCTGAAGTCTCTCAAACCAGGTGTTGAAACATACCAAATAGCATGCACGCGCTGGATGTACGAAGTACCTGCTACAGTTTGTGTCTCTGATGCTTTGAGCATCTCAGTTGCACGAACTACTGCCGCTGGAGAGAAGACGGCTACAAAAACATGCGCAGTAATCCACGACTACAAGTCCATCTGCAACATCTGATTGGCGCATCTGCATCTAGAAGACTCAAGGGGAGAACCAACTCACGATAGTTACAGACAGGATGTGCCAAACTCAGCCAAGGATTTCCAAGCGAAGCTGCAAATCCCGAGTCCGGGTCCTGGAGGGCGTGGAGCGCTTAGAGTCATGTCTTGACTCCCATCTTGCCACCAAGCGGAAAGGTGCAATGCTTAATGAGGTGTTAGCCCTGGGGAGCACACCGCCTGCTGGACTACAGGCAGGCAAGTTGACGTGCTACAAACTCAGCTATTCAGCAATGAATGCAGCATATCACCGCTTGGTTGGGATTTGCTTGCAATGGTGTGGAAGCTGTGAGCATAAGCATTAGCAGCTCTTGAGATCTGTAAATCACTACCAGTCTCTGCAGACATGACAAAAACCATGGACGCTTCTATCGGGCGCAGGGGAGAGCTCCTTGTAGAGGAGTTCTTTGAGGATGATACTCAACTTTTTGCCAAGCTTATCCTCATCATCCAACCACCCAGATCTCCTTCCCCAATTTCGTGTCAATTTTTTGTTCAGCTGGGAGTCATCTGGCCCACATCCAGGCGTCAGGAATCGCATGAAACAGCACGCAGCTCTTCTTCACAGCTTGGCGCCCTTCACTGCTGGTAGACTGGACTCGGCTGTTCTTGTAGACCTGAACGGTAAGTTGTATGAAACCCCTAGACTACTGGAACCCCTAGACCACTAAAAAGTCAGACACAAAGTGAAAGCCGTCATCAAAAAGCATATTCCGCGCTCACGTACTGAATGAAGCACAGAAGCTTCGATACACTTATTGGCTGGGCCATTATCAGCTGGAACTCCCGAGTAGAAGCCACCACTACCTAGAAAAAACACACACACAAACAAACAAACAAACTTATCCCAAGCAGCGCACCTGGACTTTGCCATGCTGACCATCCCAGTTGCACGCATCCTCCGCAACAAGAAACATCTCAGCCAAAGCTAGGATGCCTGTCAGCCACCCAAATGGGCCTCCAAGTATGGAGTTCCTCTAGTCTAATATTTGCCCAATATATGCAATCAATATTCGAGACACCCCCAAAATGGGACCCCCTCAATCCCCCAATGAGAGGCTCATTAGTAGAGCAACAATGAGCAACACCATGCAGATGAAATCAAATATTGAGGCATTAAACCCATCAATTTGGTACCAAGCGGGTTTCTCAAAATAGGAGGCCCTTTGGGCAGGGGACTTATGGGTATGTGGGTCCCTCTTAGGGATTCTAAAGAATATTTCGAAGAGAATGAGAAAGTGTGCAACGACCACATGAGGCATCTTTACCTTTTGTTTTGGAGGGCTCGCTGATAGGCCTCCATGGATCCTAAGCATGCTACGCAATACAGAGAAACGAATATTACGAAAAACTTCGATTGTTACACAAAAAAGGGGCCGACCTACATGTGTTCACACACAAACAGAATTCGGGAGATTAGCTGCGGTGGCATCTGCGAACTAACAGAAATAGAGGACATGAGCCAGAGCAGTCTGCAGTACACATTAAGTTTAGTGCAAGAAGGCAAGACGACTTCTTCACGTCCATCAGACAAGGTCCAAGTCGTCGATATGGGTCCACGTCAGAGTTCAGGTACCCCTTGCAAATCATGCCCCTCTCAAGAAACGAGAGGGTCTCTCATGCCAACCTTCCCTCAGCCCGAAGCTGAAGGGACGCTACACAGACTTGCTTCACCACCTGCCAAGCCCTCAATTACCCCAGATCAAGGGAACTGGAATTCTGACACACAGCTGTCCAACTGTTGATGAAGGAAATCTTGCACCATTATTTGGGTTACCCCATCTATTGTAATTAACGGATTCTAGGGGGATTTGGGTGGTGCAAGATTTCCTGCAACAACAGTAGCTGGCATGAGTGACACTTCACAGGCTCTGCTTCCTCGGAGGAAAGCGGCCTGCCTCTGTACAAGCTGGCGTCCTACAGATTTAAACAAGCAGGCCACCGCTTTTGTGGGTCTGGTGTCTGAGCTTCGGTGCTTAGGGTACGGGGTTGTGGTCTCAGAGTTGAAGGCTTGGGCACTGGATGCAATAGATTGGCAAAGGGGGAGGAAGTGGTGGAATAGAAGCATATGTCAAATGATAGCTGCAGTTTCTGCGCAACCGCTGGCTCACAGCCTGTTAGGCAACGAGGGCTACGCGACAGGCAGTGTCTGCAACCTTCTTGAAACTGTCCTCCCTGGTCTGTATGGCATGAAGGAAAGGATTGCGCCAAGGATTCTGGCACAGATGTGTTCCTTCATTCCCTACTGCATACCAGGAAGCGCCTGTACAGCTCCAGCTCCTGCACAGTTTGCAGAACAAATCATGGCACGGCTCCCTCACGCTTTGGGCTTGGATGTCTGCACGGACTTGACAAGCCTCCCGGAACCGCCAGATCGACAACATCCGAAACCAAGGGAGTCAGTGCAGCGGAAGGAAGCACCGAAGAGCCACCAAGACATCCACGACACCTTCAACCGGCTCCTTCTTTAGCTCATGGGCCATTGCCTCAGCCTGTCCTTTCAGAGGCGAGGCTTTTTCCTGCTTATGGCTCCGGGCAAATATGGCAAGCTGCCCGCAGTGGCGCTGAGCTTTCTCTGCCAGCTCGCGACCTTCAAGGCTTGGGAAGAATGCCGCTGCTTCTGGAGAGGTCATGGCTGTCCTGTGGATCCCAAAGAGCTGCAGAAGACTATCCCATGGAAAGAACACTGCGAAATTCAGGGATGAACAAAGAGAATGCATGACATCAGCGCCTTTAATCTGTTTTGACTCACAGAAGCCGTCCCATGTGTTTGCTGACGAACTACAGTCATCCGCGACAGTGAAACCATCTCTCATTCTGACCCACACTGGGCCAGCACGAAGACAGGCCCCGTCCACCTTCAGCTTTACATCTCTGCAGCATTCAGCATGGAGTGGCGCTGCATCTGTGTGCAAACGCATGTAAGCGCTTGTCGCAATACCTCTCAAGACCTGGCCCCTAAGCCCCAAAACCCCGAACCCTCAACCCTAAACCCCAAACCCGAATCCTAAACCCCCTGAACAAGGAGGCTGTGGGCATGCGGGGCAACAGGACATGGCCTCAGTACCGTCGAGGCAAGCCTTTGCGGTGGCCATGTCACAAAGGTGCTAAGGCACCTGTCATCGGATGTCGAGCCCATCATCCACGGTGCGGAGCTTAATCTTAGGGTCTAGAGGGTTAGGGCTTGGGAGGGTTTAGGGGCTGACCGTCCCGAGAAGGGTGCAAAACGCAAGCTGCAATCCCAGCTACACACTTCCCTTGGCACTAAAAACCCAAAATCTGAAGCCTAAACCCTTTGGCCCTGCCTTGACTCTATTCGACCGACTTCGTGCGGTCGGAGTGACGCCAACTGGCAGCCGTTTCAGTAGGTGTTAAGAGCATGGGGTCTGGAACTCAAGTTTTGTGGCTAAGAGGCTCAGATTTTGGCTGCTTGGGTCACATAACGTTGCTTCGCTCTTCTGAAATGCTTTTAACATGCCCACTATGGTCACTGCTCAGTGGCTGCTGAGCAAGATCTCTACTATCGCAATGTACTTGTCTCTTCTGCAAGCGCTATTACTTGGCGGAGGGGCCTGTGTTCCAGGCTGCCGGCGATGCCCAATGTAACACCCTGCAGGCGGGGCCTAGGTGCGGATATGTGGACGAAGATGACGCTGTCGACATCTCTCGTCTCCAAAGCAGAATCCAAGTAAACTTCCTTCACGAAACAAACCGAGACAGACCAAGAACTGCTGCGACGTCACGGCATGGTGCTGAAAAAATCACATTGCTACATGCCCCTCATGTCCCCTCGTGCTACGCACGAGAAGGCTCGGCTCGCGGCAGAATCACACACACCTGGCACACACTCCGAGACAACAAGCTGCATGCAACCCAAGGTAAGGACACAGGGCACTGCTTTTTCATGAAACTGAATGATATGCAGCCAGGCCTATCCTAGGTCATTTGTCATCTTGTCGGCCGTCACGCTACCACGTCAATATGCTTAAGGTAGCAAGCTTTCAATCAATGGCCAGCGCGCTGCCACTAGGATGGCGAAGAAGATCGCAGCTACGAAGATAATGAAGAGAGGCTTTAGCCCGACCTTGCCACCACATTGGAAACCATAGTGGTAGTTGTGATAGTGGTGGGAAGCTGAAGGCTTAAGATTAGCAGTCGCAGGAGATGTAGGTGCTGGAAGCGGTAGGTATAGTGGTAGTGGTAGCGCGAGATGCAGTGTCAACAACACAAGCTGGGAAGTGGGGGTGCTACTCCTCATGGTCGCCGTCGCGGCGGCGGCGGCGGCGGCGGTGGAGGTGGCAGCAGGAAGAGTAGGAAGTGAGGGTAGTGGTGGCAACTGCAAAAGGAGGCAGAGCAGGAGTAGCAGCAGGAGAAGTAATGGCCGGCGCTGTCATCTTACTAGCAGCAGCGGAATTAATGATAAAAGTAATGGGTGGTCTGAAATGGCCATAGCCGTAGTAGCACCACCACCACCACCACCACCACCACCACCACCACCACCACCACCACCACTACTCGTCATCATGAAAAGTACTCGTTGCGAAAGTGAAAATAAAGTCCAGCTTGCAGTGGCATCCACTGCAGGCAAAGTGGGGCGCTCACAAAAGAAAATACCAGGTCCATGGAGAACAGGTCCCGCTTCTATGGTTGCCAACATGACTGCCAGTTCTTCTTGCCACCAGCACTGCTATGGCTCCTGTGACTACTCCTGGTACCCTCATAGCCAGGACCGCTCCTGCAACACGAATTCTGTCCAACATCGCATCCCTCCGCAGATTCCAAAATGCCAACAGCCCTAGTAAAAAGAGCCCCTGGCTATCTCGTCTTGAATGCAAAAGATACAGGATGCAGAGAAGCCGGGGCAGCAGCTCCAGCGTCAGGCTCGGAAGTCCTGGGCACTCTCTGCGGCATCCAGTTCCATGTCCATCAAAATCAAATGCGAAGGAGAACAACTTGTACTGGGCCCCTGGCTGGGGGCCAAGATCATTCGAAAAGGTCACGTTGCCGTCGGATGTGGCGACTGTTTACATCAGGAAAGCATGCCCGACGTTCCTAGAGACATGTTACGGGGAAAAAATCTTGAATCTTATCTACCTCCACCGTCGTAGGCAAAAGGAGTGGGAAAGTGGACTGGAAGTTGAGGCCCAGACAGATTGCTATTTGCTGGTAACACATGTTGAGGCTGTCCGAATGGAAAACTGAGTCGGAAGTACTGCGCTTGTTCAGCAGATGTTTTAAGAGACTTCCAGCTGGGACAGCTGGCTGCAACTCGATGATCATGTCTGGCTCAGCACCCTACTAACACTGTGCTTCCACCTGTAGAGAACAATCCTCACTTTATTAACCTGCCCTGCCTCAAAACAGACAGCCATCATGACCGCAACAATGAGATCCGAAATCAGGATCACAATATAAGGGAACTCCTTGAAACCAATTATCAGCGGAATCAACGTACAAATGACACTTGACTACTCCGGCCTTGGAACGGGTCGCTGGCCTTCTGCTTGGCTGGAAAATCCGGCGCTACAAGCTTCCCAGCTAAGGACTCAGGCCGCCTGCAAAAGGGCCGAGTCAGCTCTTCTTCGATAAAGGCTTGCAGCTTGGATGGGCAGGCATGCTATCCAAGCTGTGCAATGCCAAAGCGAAGCTGCATCTCTGGATCATCTGACAGCTGATGGGTAGTCCGTGGCCCTGCCTAAGTATGTGTACAATGGGCTGTTCGGCGACTGCCTGCCGGCAGACATGGCAGCTGGACCCTTGCAAACCTCCCTGCAACAAGGTCTGGGGTATAAGGACCATCACAAGACCTTTCCAACCAGCTGGGCTGCTAGAACTCTCTGTCGAGCAAGGCCCTGGGGAAAAATTGCCCCAGTAGGTACATCAATGAAAGGCGGCTAGAAACATGACTCAGCCTTCGTCGCGTTCGCCAGGGCCAGCTCTTTGGCCTTGGTGCGCTTCATGCTCACAAGTGTAGGGAGGTAGTAGTCGTCGTCGTCGTCGTAGTAGTCGTAGTAGTAGTCGTAGGAGTAGTCGTAGTAGTAGTCGTAGTAGTCGTAGTAGTCGTAGTAGTAGTAGTAGTAGTAATAGTAGGCGCCCCCCCCCCCCTAGGCACTACC
>CAJNIZ010032101.1:21967-65665 GCA_905231905.1 Symbiodinium pilosum | reverse complement strand
TCCATTTTCTTGTCCCTTATCCCAATATATCCCCAAACTACCCCCAAACCCTAGCGCCGAGCTGCCTGAATGTCCCACGGGGGCAGAGTGTGGACGGCTCCGTAAGTCCTCGGAAACAATACTAACAACAATAATAACAATACACTAATAAAAACAATAATAACACAATAATGGGTTTAGGGTTTAGGGATTTAGGGTAATAATAATAGCAATAATAATAAGAATAAGACCAAGAAGAATACAAATAATACTAATAATCATCATCTGCATAGCCGTTCCTCACGTGTGGGTGTAGCGCTCCGTGTTGTCTTAACCTCGCACAAAGTTGTTTTATGGTGGATTTTGGAAATATGTGCTGTTATTGCAAGGCCACGCAAGGTTCCAGGTGGCGTGCAAGTGTCATCCTATGTCAATGAGCTGGTGGGTTTGTCGCCGCGTTTTTCCTACATTAGGCTATGCTGTTGCCCACAGAAGTCCTAAACCTGACATTATAATGAAATCCTCTGCATCCACCCTGACCCAGACCCCTGATTAATAAACCCCTCCCCTTAATAGGGATTATAATAGGAATCCTAATATCAAGCATCTTAAAAGCCGGGGGCTTATTAATCATGGGTCTACATTAGGTGCACTCATCAATTCTGGTGTCTAGATAATCTTACTAGTTATGACAGGTGCATAATGGGTATATGAAGTAGTTAATAATATGGCTTCCCCAAAATCGTAACATGAATTAAGTTGCTTAACAGCAACCCAGCATCTACTCCGTGAATGTGGTAAGCAGCAACCCTAAAGACCATCTGAAGCCCTGTAGCCTTTCCCTGCTGCAGTAGGCCGCTGGCAAAAACAATAGTTTCTTAATTATGACTTATAGTCCCCTTTAAGTATATAGAATATGGCGTATATAATGAGGATCTCAGTATGCTAATGGTCAAACCCATATTCTATCTACTTACGGGGAAATGTAAAGCGATAACTCCGGACATGTGACGTCCCTAGGCTCATAGCACGTAATTCCCTAGACCGTTAAGCCTCAGTTCAATGTAACGATAGTCCACTCGCGAATACGGGGTCTTCCAAAAATTGGAGGTTAACTTTTGGTGTCATTATATTGCAGATTAAAGTGTACTGGTGTTCATATTGAGGCCGAAGACCTGTGAGAATGGTCCGAATACTCCTATTAAATTCTAAACCATTTCCATTATCCCCCATATAATCCCTATAGAACTCCAATAGAATAATTTACACTGTGGGCGACAGGCCAAGGCGCCGTAAGGGTGCTTGCGCTCCTCCCGGAAAGGCTGATACAGGGCAGGCAGCATGCCCTTGTCGATGGAGATCTGCAAATGAGCGAGTCTAAACTCCTAGTATACCCCTTAATAACCCCTATAGTAGTTCCCTATAAGGAGTTTAGATTATGGCTCAAATGGGAAGTTAGCAAAACAGAAACATGCACGACGTTCCGGTCCTGCTGTGGATCCTAGCTCTTTGCAAAAACAAGATAGGCCAACGGTAGCCGCTATATGGTTGTTCTTCCTATGCCCTTTTCCTCAGGCCATTCACCGTCAACCATAAACCCTATACCCTAAACCCCATTCACCGTCAACCCGAAACCCTACATATACCCTAAACCTGAATCCTAAGGCGTGCCTCTGCTTGTGATATGACGGGGAGCAAATCCCTTCTGACACCCATGAAGGGAGCAGTTTGCCTCAGAGCAGCGGTTTTCTGAACAAGCGGATCCTTGACAGGACCAGATAGCAATGAAATATACACATATATATATAATGGTAATTTCCCTACATGAGCGGGGGGCTGCCCCATATGGAGCCCAGTATTCTAACAAATGGTACCCCTAATGGGAAACCCCAATGTTCTCTGATGAGGCTGAGGCTCCACCAACCGGTACAGGAATGTAGACCCATGATTAATTAACCCCCTCCTTTTTAAGGGCCTTATTTTGATCCCTATTAAGGGGAGGGGGTTTATTAATAAGGGGTCTACATTAGGTTTCTGATCCGACTTGTGCTGTGATCTCGATAGAGCCTGTTGAAACAAACGCTTGTGCTGCAACATCTTCTAAACTCTAAACCCTAAATCCTAAATAGTGGTTTCCATTTTCCTTTCCGTTATCCCCATATAACCCCAATATATACCCCATTATAACCCTAATATACCATTATAGTAGTTTCTATGTTCTTTTCCGCCATCCCTGTATAATCCCTATGGTATACCCATAAAACCCTGTGATTGTATTCTTAAGGGTAAGGGTGCAAAGCTAGGATAGCCATGCGGAAGCCTAAGCTGAATGGGTCAGAGCCAGGGTTTAGGGGTTAGGCCAACGTAACCCAAATAGGGCTTGTGAGCATGGCATGCCATAATTACATAATGTTGCAAGGGAATAAGATTGACATTACGACTGCTCTTCGAGTTTTAACCCGTTCCGATTTCAACTATGTGTTCCGCATGCTCAGCTTCATGCAGGATGTTCGGAAACCGAGCCCCATAAATGTGGACCATATACGCACCATTTGACTACCACGGGCGCACGCTGTGAGCTACTTCATTTCTGTCAACAAAATTAGTTTCTGCTTGCAGAAGAAGCATCCCTAAACTCCAAACCCTACAAAACTATCTCACAGCTACTGTCTTTTCGAAAGCCCGTCATTGAACGACTCCACACGTGCTTGGGGAAGAATTGTTTCGGATACTGGGCTTGCCCAATACCCGCTCCAAACCCCATAAACTTGTAACGTCTTGTAATACTTTAGGGTTTAGGGTTGAGGGTAAGAAGCTTGAATAATTACAAATATTCTGGTTGAAAACATGTTCCTTGCACAGCTATGGTCTAGAGTGCCTCAAATAGACCTCGAAAAAAAATTGGAAAAGATTCAGGCTAGTACACGAGGCTCTTTTGCAAAATCTTCACCCTGAGGCCCTCCTCATTTGCCTCCACATCCTCGAATTCTCCAAGCGCTGAACCCTTCTAAATCGTTCAATCTCTAAACCGCTATAAAATCTTAGGCCCCATAAATCTCCAAACCCCCACGCCCACGTAGATACAAGGCCCAAAAGAAGCGAGTAAAAATCCTTCATGGGTTTAGGGTTTCGCGTGTATGTAGGGAGAGCTTAGAGCTCTTTTGGGATTATATACAGGGTTATACAGGGTTTACGGCTGTTTTAAACCTAAATCCTACGCCTAAGGCCTTAACCGTAAATCTTAAAACCTTAGCCCTACATGCTCTCGCTAAACCCTTAACCATAAAGCCTCAACCTTGAAACCTAAACCCGTCAGGGTTTAGGAAGCCGTGAGGCGAGTTGAAGCCCTTCATAAAGTAGGCGTTGCCCGTGTTTTTCGGCAGCTCTCGTAGGGAAAGTTCATCCTGCACCTGGGCTAGCAGGGTGGCCTTCTGGGGACGTATAAAAACAATTCTATAAACCTATAGGTTGGGTACTGCCCCCACCCAGTAACAGTCTATATTAGGGGTCCTAATAAGGGCTATAAGTAACCATACTAGAATTAGTACCCAACTGTTACTGAGGGGGGGCAGTACCCAACCTATAGGGTTAATTATGTAGGGATTCAGGGTGACACGAATCAAAAGACAGTTTCTAATCTGTATACCCTGTGCGACCTTGAGAACTTGAATGTTTCACAGTTGAATTGAGGGCTTAGGGTTGGGGGTGATAGGGTTTACCGTAGGGTTTAGGACTTGGAATTCAGGGTTTTGCCACGATTTAGCGGTTCTTCAGGGGTTAGCGTTCAGGGATTTGTGTTTGGGGTTTCAGGAGATTCGACACTTCGCGCGGCCGAAGCCGACCCCCACTACACACCCCTAAATCATCCAAGACTGGAACCCTAGTCTGAACTGTTAGTATCCCCTTGATAACCCCGTATAATAACCCCCTATGTAACCCTCGCTAAAGCCCCCACTTCAAGGAGTTTCAACTTTAGCTCCTGTGCCCCCATTACTGCCATGGAGAAGCTATAGGATTTTCGGCAGGCGGCTCCTCGGGATCCTTTTAAAGGGTTTAGGTTTAGGATTTGGGGTGCAGGGGCTTAGGGTTTAGGATTTAGGACTTAGGATTTAGGGTGTAGGGTTTAGGGTTCAAGGGTTTACACCTGGTACCCTCCATAAATTTGGAGCTGTAGTGTAGACTCAATATACTGTAAGCCTTACAAGAGGGAGCCCCAAAAAGGAGCTCCGAATTTTGGCAAGCCCCCATAAACATCTGTTTCAATACCCCAGGTGAGTTGCACAGAGCAAAATTCGCGGACATTTGCATATGAGTCGCGTCTTTGGGGGCCTTGACCCTAATAGGATTACATTATTTATTTGAAGTACTATACCCACAAGAGGATATGATCTTACTCTATATGGAATACCGTACTACCCCCGAAATAAAATGCTACTCATATGTTTCCAGCATACCTGCTATTCTTCTGGGGGTGTTGACTTTTGCTGTGTGATCTGACAATACAGCGCCAAATCTACCAAACAAGTGCCTTGATTAATAGCATCGCTGGTGGTATAATGTGGGGTGGAGCCACTAAGGTAAGTTTCCCAAGTTCAGAGCATCTTGCTGTTTACCCTTATAAACCCTAAGCCCGAAATTTGTGTGTGTGTCTGGGCGGACTGAGACCTGCAGTTTTGGCCCAAGCGGCAACCTAAAGTCACCTAGCGAGCTGGATTGCCTTGAAAATCCTAGCCTGGAAAGTCTTCAATGCAGTTCACCCGAAGTGTAACAATACGCCAGCCAAACCGCATGGCTTCTACCTCAGTGGCCATCAAAACTGGTTCTGAAGCAGCTCAGAAGCCGTGAAGTTCATCTTGTACTTGGTCCTCATGCAAGCTCAGTCATCTACATGGAGATAGGAACGGCCGCATACATTGCTTCTGACAGTGCAGATTCAGATTTGCTTGTTGATATTACTGCTGGGGGAGTTTTTGGGGCTTTTGAATTCACCATGCTATAGTCCCCCTTAAGTAGATAGAATATGGCTTGGGGGTATATTATAATAAGAACCCCATATACATCATATTCTATCTACTTAAGGGGACTATAGGCTTTTGCAAGGATTTGCATGTTAGGGGAGCAGGGCTGCAGGACGTGCGCGCGACCAACTCCCCGTGACCCTCAGAGCAACCCAAACCTGTAGGCTGAAAAATGCCGCAGATACGGCATGTTGCTCCTTGAATCTCAATGCTTCTAGCCCTGCAGATCAGTTTAGGGTTAATCTAGGATGAAATTAGGGGTCCTTTGTTGTGTTATGATAACGGCTGTAGTATCGTTGGGTCTAGCTTCCGGCCCATTTATGGAAACTTCCAAATCCTACGATAAGAAGTCTGGTTACAAGCTCACATGCTGGTGCAGCTTCTGTTTCGTTAGGGCTGCCCAGCCATCACAGAGGCCGGGCTGTAATCTGAGTCCCTTCCCCTAAGATCCACTCATTTTATGGTCCCCAAAAATATACAAGGCTCCCTAACAAGAACCAACAAATCCGGATGCTGACATTGCTTCTCTGGTTTGAGTTTGTGCCTGGACATGCTTGAAGCCATTTTCTTGGAACATCAAAGGGTCACGGAATACTCTCCGCATGTTTAGTTTTTGTAAAGCCTTCCCGATGGGAAGCGCAGTTTAGGTGGCCTGCCTACCTTGTACCGGGGTCTGCTCTTGGAGGTACTTATGCTCAGGACTATAGTGGCTATCACGTTCTGGGGTCCATAATATACAGTACTGGCCCCTACGGGACTTGCTCGCACGCAACAACTCAGAGTTGCGTATAGCACGTTCGGTGCTAATCAGCCCGGTGACCCTGCTATTTCTGCAGGGCACCAACGTGCAAAACTCTGCTCTAGCTGTCATGAAATGGCACGCATGGAACACCCGTGATCTTAGTTGCATATTTGGATTGGGCTACAGTACTTAAAGTAAATGAAGACTTGAAGACCTGCTGAGGACGCCTTTGTGTCTGCGCACAGTTGCAGCAAGAGCCCCTTAAACTGAGGGAAGGTTGAAGATAGAGCCAACCAAGCAAACATTGTTAATCCAATGACCCCTCGAGGCCGTAACTCTTGACCCCTGCTTTGCTCATCAATAGCATAGCTGTGAAGATGACATAGAAGCTTGCGATGACTGATATAAGGCGTCTGTAACGCCTATGTCTTATAGTCCCCCTTAAGTAGATAGAATATGGGTTTGGGTATATCATATTATGATCCCCATCTACCCCATATTCTCTCTACTTAAGGGGGTAATCTTCCATGCATCCCAGAGTACACCTGGATTTGCACCGAGGCTCTTCGGGGCAGGCAGCGCGACATCCGGCACATCATAGATCCTGAGCTGAGTCAGCACATGGTAGTTGATCTAAATGTCTTGTGGGGAAATTATTTGAGGATCCTGTACATTTATAAGTGGGGGAATAGAGGCGAGCTCATCTTCGATAATGACCATTCTGGCAACAAGATTTCGATCAACTAACACAGTTTTCTTGGTGAATCCCTTTAAGGTTCAGACCTTAACTCAGTTAGGTCCATCTTGGTCAACAACGCAAGTTATTAACATTCGGTGTATTCAGGGATCCTATAGGGTCTCGAGGGGCGGTTTGTGGTCTTGAGGCCTCTGCAGGCAGCCGCTGAAAGGTCCCCAGGCTGGCCTGGGAAGCCTGACAGGCTTGAGGCCCCTCAGGAAGCCTAAGCCCTGTAAGCCCTAAACCCTATAAATGGGCGGCGCCTATGCCCGCGGCAAAAGGTCTCTACCTAGCCCTGCCTCGTGGTAGCACCCACGATGGGCTCGGTACCGGAAGGATTTTTTTTGCAACCAATAAGTACCCTGAACCCCAGGACCCCAGGAACCTCCCAGAAACCTCCCCACAACCCTCCAAGAAAGTCCAGAGGGTTTAGGTTGTAGGGTTTAGACCCTACGCCCTGAACCCGAAACCCTGTGTAGGACTACACGATTGGTCTCGGAGCTCAGAATCGTCTGGAAAAGAAACTGTTGACGCTACATAATCCCCTCATACTAAGATATACCTGACTCGTACTAAATATTCCCCAACCTATATATGTTTGGGGCGCACGGGGGGAGGGCGCATCATATAGAATGAAGGGATGACACCTGAGTCGCAGGAACGTGCTACTACGTCTCAGTCACAGTATTGAATGCAAGGGATCATCATGCGCGTCGCCAACCCAAACCCCTGACCCCTGAAATCCCTAAACTCCGAAAACTTCAAACCCCCAAAACCCCAACTCCATATCCCACGGGCAACCATCTTGTGTGGCAAGCAGCTTCGTGGCGTCTACGCCAATGGTCCGCTCCAGGCGGTCCTGCTGAATGGATGTTAGTGGGGAATGCATGAATGGAAAAGATGGGAGCTACATTATTCAGAGTTTAGTGTGCAACGGACAGAAATGGAAACCAGTATTTCTGGTCTGGGGGTTAGGGAATGCAGGAATGAAATAAACAGGGAAAAAGCTGACAAAGTTATGTGGGATCTCAATCTTAGGGATTGAAAAAAAAACGAAACTGCCATTTAGGGTTTAGGGTTTTGGGGAAAGATAAGATCATGGAAGCGGCTAGATGATTGGGGATTATAATACCGGGGCTACAATGGCGATCCAGTACCTACTAACAAGCTGCAAGTTCACCCTGCGCCCTGAATCCGGACTATCCCTATCCTCCTTCTTTTAGGGAACCCCAAAAAAGGGCGCCCCTGATTTTGGGAACCCTAAACCTTCCAAATCCTTAAAACCGAGCTCTTGTGTTGTTAAGGGTTGTTCCGGGACAAGATAAATTGTAGTTTCCCAAAATAGGGACCCCAATAGAGACCCCAGAATACTACAATCCTTACTATTGGGACCCCTGAAGCGGGACCCCTAATTTGAGGAAATTTCCAAATCAACATTTCTCGTGTTACGTCTGGCCTGGGTTCTCTCTCTCCATGCTTCAGGGTTTGGGGTTCAGAGACTAGGATTTACGGATATGGAAAGTCATACGCCCTATCCCGTGGGATCCAAGTCTAGAAATTGCCTAAACTCCTAGTTTCCTCTTGAATAACCCCTATACTAATATCCCTATGAAAGCCATTGTATAACCCCCCTTTAAAGAGCTTAGACTCTAGCTCATTTGAATACTTTGGGCCTAGAGCCTGAGCTTTCTTGGACTCCTAGGTATCAACTGAACAGAGACGAACGGAAGGTTAAGCTCTGAGGCCATACACGAGCATGGGGGAGCGCACGCCCTATGTCAATGGGTTTAGGGTTAAGGGTTTAAGGGTTTAAGCACCCCCATGTAAATCGCATAGGCCCTTGTGAAGCTTTCATGTTAGTGAATGCAATTGAATGAAAGCTGCAGGAAAGGTGCTTTCCCCGCAGAATGCGGTTCCCCTTTTTTGTACCACCAGAAACTATGATGCTCAAGCAGGAGACACCCGAACTTTGGACGCCCCTCCAATGTGAGGATGAACTTATGCTCCCTTTTGGGCTTCCTAGTATAATATGGCTCCCATTATGGCAAGGTGCGCAGAAATGGATCGTAATCTCCTAATATCTAATTATGCAGTGCGCAGAAAATAACCGTAATGTTGACCACCATCCGTTTAAACCGAGCCCTGCGTTAGGGTTTAGGGTTCATTTGAGCTGTAGTCTAAACTCCTAGTATCCCCCTTAATAACCCCTATAGTACGCCCCTATATAATCCCCTATATAACCCCCTTTGAGGAGTTTAGACTATGGCTCATTTGGGTTTAGGGTTTAGGGTTTCTATCTGCCCAAGTGCTCCTTGATGCGTAGCCTCAGGGCGCTATGCGGCTTGGCAAGCTCCGCCTGCACAATGCGCGGATTTGAGGTTTCAGGTTCGGGGATTCAGGTACTAGGTAGGCGTAGTACAGGAGTACTTGGAGGGTCATGGGGACATAGTAAGTAGGTGTATAATGGGGATAACTGGGGCTATGTGGCATTTAAGGATTATTAACCTACTTACTAAGTCCCCATGACCCTCCAAGTGGTGTTTAGAATGGGAAGTGCGAGGAACAATAGGAGATCGTATAACTTGGGTTCCACCTAGTTCAGGCCAAGGGATTGAGACTACGAGTAGGATTCAGGGGTTAGCTTCGCATCTAAGGCAGGGATTACGGTTCAGGATTCTCACTTGGAGGTCCATGGGTAACTATGGAGCAATTACACTTGTAGCTAGAAGGCTTTTGGTTGGGTTCGAAGTAGGTGTCTTGATTCGAAAAGGGGCAGGCTTCCACTATACCCTACACCCTATACCCCAAACCTTATACTTTAAACCCTATACCCTAAACCTTATACCCCAAACCCTATACTCTGAACCCGACGGCATCATGCAGATGGGAGATGGCACACGCAGCTTTTGCACGCCCTCAGCCAGCCCCCTCAACCCAAACCCCCAAACCCTTCCCTAAACGCTAAATCCTACACCCTAAAACCTGAACCCTAAACCCTAAAAGCCCCCAAACAGTGGCCTTGAGGTCCGCCAGTCTAGCAGCAGTTGCGCCATCCGGGATGTCGAAGAACTCGTCCTCCAGCACAGAAGAGCTTGGGGGTTTTAGGGTTCAGGGGTTTAAGGTTTAGGGGTTAAGGTTGGGGAAAAGAGAAGGACCACAACAAACTGTGAAATATCTATAATACTACTAACACAACTATATTATATATACTACAATGCTAAAAACACTATTAATGTGAATAGTAGTGTAATATAATAGCAATAATAACAGTAGTGACCATAACAAACTAGGTTGCTGTAAAGGAACTTAAAACAAGCTACCATAATATTGGTATATAGTTAACCATAGGGTTTTCCAATGTTAGTAACTTAATTTCATTTCGTTAACAGCAGCCCAGCAAAGAAGCAACTGATTGAGGTTTGAGGGTCATGCGCGCTTTCAAGTTTAAAGCTTGTGGTCATGTGCACCTTGAGGTCTCTCAATGCTTGCAGGTCCCTTGGGGGGTACACTACAATCATGGCTGTGGTATGCTGACGGTATTCGACCCTACTCCTAAACCTATCCTAAACACTCTCCAAAACCCTAAACACTCCCAAACACTGACGCCCTGAAATCCGTACCTCTTCCAGCCCTTCTGGGGGCCCGTTGATGTCAAAGGACACCTGTCAATTCACGAATCTTGGCTAGGGTTTAGGCTTTAAGGTGGTAGGAGTGGGGTTGGCTTGATTTAGGTGGACGCGTCCAAATTTTCATGACCAGGCAGCAAAAACTGTCATAATCCGAGTCTTATGAGCCCCCTTGCAAACGAGAATGCCGCCAGAAGGGGCATGTACTGTACAGCGACTAGCACCTCTTGTTGAGGGGAAGCCAGAGTGAACCTGGCCTTTGGGTTTGTACTTGGGGAGAAAGCCCTTGCAGGCTTCCTGGTGCACCATCAACCCTACCCGCTTGCCCACCGATTGTATGGAATATAATAGGGATCCAAATTGCTGGGTCCTTATCATATATAGCAAACATTAAACCCTATGAGAACCCTAAAGCAGGGGCCCAAACGATGACAAAGGATTCTCGTGGACGTTAGAATCTGAGGTTGAAACCATGGGCCCCTACGAATTATGGGCCCTTAGCCCTGAAATCCTTGTATACCCCTCAATATATACGTACTAACTATATACCCTACATGTACCCTTACGGGTCCCTAGAATCCTCCCCCTAAAAGACCAAGCTTCTTTCTATCTTACTCTATCTCAAAAGTGCCCGTGAGAGTTGACAGGATTTAAGGCCGAGGGCTTAGCATTTGTTCCTGCTGTGAATTCAGGTCTAAGGGCTTAGAGTTTGAGCCTTTCAGGGTGCCATCCGACAAAGCATCCCCGCCATGATGTTGCTGGAACACATGCGGCAGAGCGTAAACTCAGAAAAGAGCAACGAACAAAGTCCCAATTTCCCATCTTTTTTGAACCCCCCATCCCTTAATAGTACTGCGTGTTTTCCTATCTAGACCTAGGCAAGGCGCGAGAATGCTTGCGCAAGTTCCGACGTTGTCCTCAGTCCATGTCAGGAGTACCCTCCGTTAAGCGCACCGAATGCCCCTAAACCGAGCGGTAAACAATTCAACTTTTATGCGGGGACCATATGCAAATCAAACAAAGTCCTTGGCAAAGCATGGCGCATAAGATGGAATCAGGTCAGGTCTGAACAACTAAGGACCAAAACCACTTGAGCCAAGTGCGATGCCTCAGGGCCTTTATCTACGATTCTTCTTCACAACTTCTACTATCAGCGTTCTTATTTCCATCTCGCTAAGATTATCAGGTTTTATCATTAAACCCTACTTCAGTGTCAGGCGGACCGTGTAAGAAGATTCAGAATGGTGGCTAGCACATGCCTTAAAGATCATACGAATACATACCAGAACTCGCCAAGCCCCCCCGACCCCCCAGCGAATCCTTAATTCCTGCAAAGCTTAAACTGTGATATTGGAGGGATTCGACATTCAGGGTTTACAGTAGATCTTTGGCGGGCCACCTGCTGCGTATTCGTGACATAATAGCTATATAGGAAGACCCCACTATGATCATCATATCCCTTCTAGTCAAAACCCTGAACCCAACCCCCAAACCCTAAACCTAATTACTAGCACGGTCACTATTACTGGGTAGGGAGTTCACCCTAAGCAGGTCTTCCAGGTTGGAGAATGGTAAACAATCGGAATGGCTGCCTGCCTTCCTCTAAACTCTAAACCCTAAGTCCTGAACCCTAAGCCTAAACCCTAGAGCATTCAGTCTAGGCGGCTCGGAGGAAGATGGTCAAAACACACTTTTGAGAACGCCAGCTATGCAACAAAACATGCTCCACTGTTGTGGGGGAATCCGACACAACGCAGAACTACCTTGGTCTTGCTCTCACCGCGAAATAGTCTATCATAGGCGTCACATTAAGGGCTCTATATAGTTATAGTATATTATCATCCAGCTGTTAATGGGTGGGGGCCGCCAAGAATTACCACTTACCTGGTTCTGTCTTGGGCTACAACAAAAAACTATAGCTTAGTATTCTCTACTCGCTTTAATCTAACAAAAACTAAGCAAACCAGCCTAAACCCTGAAAACTGAGCCTCAGCCCACACAGTGCCCTATAAATTCTTCCGCCAGGCCGATCAACACGACTCCTAAGATGCCCTTGGCGCGTTGACAGTAAGATTCGAAACACGAAAATGGAGAATCAAACGGAAAAGTTAACGATTGAATGGAAACTGGAAAATTGTACGAACTTTGGGGTTTAGTTGGCTATGTAGGAAAATGGCGAACACTACAGTTATCTACAGTAATATAGCTGTGACAGACTATAGGGGATGACCTGGTTTCAATTTGGGCTTTCCCTAATCAGCCTTCAACCTCTGTGAACTTGACATCGTTTAAGGTTAAGGGTTTAGGGTTTCGGAAGATGCGGTGGCTTCTTTGCATCAACAACATCTCCACACTTCCCCAATCTCCCTCAGGGTGCCCCCTTGCTTAAGAGAATAACCTTCAATCCCTTCATACCAATAGTGAACACCGCCCCCCCACCCCCTGGATGAAATTTAAATACTTTCCTGTAAAGGACCACACGAATAGATATAAACCTACATATACATATATATATATACATGTATGTTGTGCATATCTAGCATTCGGAGTGGGGGTATTTGATATTCATATTCTTGCTAAGAGGTGAAGCTTCCCCCCCATGCTGTCGCCCCTAGGTTTCCCCTAATTAGCATTAATTATCCCGGAACGTCCCTAATTAAGGGAGCCTGGGGGGGATAATATAGATCTGGTAGTAGGTTTAAGGTGCAGGGCTTAGGTTTTAGGGTTCAGGGTTGGGGTAGCAGGAGAACGCATGACATCAGGGGGAGGAAATCAGAACCCTAAGCCCTAAATAGCATACTTCGGGCCAATTGCATCACCATCATCGTGAGAGCCATGCTTTGAGTCTCGGGACCTTGCAGGGTTCGCACGCACATTGTAGGGTTCACGGGCTTAGAGTTCAAGTTTTTCGGGTTTAGGGTTCAAGGGCAGGTAGATTTTCTCGTCTTTGTTTTGTGTCCTTCACTCCAACTGAGGTGTAGTGATTAGGCACTCTTGTCATTCGGACCTTTGCGGCTGGGGGAAGGGGGTGAGGATCTGGGTGTGAGAGCTCACCTGCTTGGATTTCAGATTCATAGTTGATCGAGAATTTCGGAAACGTACACCAGAAAATCCGCCCTTTGGGACAGGGGTTTGCGGCCAGTAGATCTTCCTGCAAAGGTTGTATGAGTTGTGATGAGGCTTCCCGCCCATGGGCACGTACTCTCGGCAGTGGTTTGCATGTGGAGTCCAATGACCCCGGGTTCCCTCTGTAAAGAGAAGGGCCAGTAAGCGCCTAAGTTCTCTTTGCAGCCCATGTCTTTAATATGGGCCTCTGAAAGGTAGACCTCCCACCCTAGTGGTGCCTGTGCCACAACGAAGCCTCCAAAAAATGCACGCAACTGTCAACCCTTCCATGATTAATGTCTTACAGGGGAAGAGTGGAACGGTTCCCTATGGCAGTCCTTCATAATAATCCCCGGTTCATGGGCATAGCTGTGCCGCCGCGTTGTTGTAAATTCTACTAGACAGGCCTGAATATTTTGCAGCCTGTTTACATTGCGCAGTATGAACATCTGTCCCCGCAAGAGATTATAGCAATGTGAGGAACATTTTCTTGATTTGCAGAAGAAGTGTGTCTTAATTGAAGACACACAGCTCTCTATAGGAGGAGGGAGCCCATGCTCCAGCAAATTACCAAATCTCTATGGGATCAAAAGAAGCACCTGCAAGGAACTGAAGCTTTCACTTCTCTTCAGCCAAGCCTGTCTCTCAACTCACTATACTTTGGCCCCTGAAAGAGCCAAAGTTTAGATTCTAATAGCAGATGGAATTTTCTGTTCTCCGCAATAAAGATACACGTTGGTTGTTTGAACCAGGCTGACTTGGCAGTATGCAATTTAAGGAAAGGTTCCATTCGTCTCGGAAACTAAGGCTTGTTGGAGCACACAGGCCCGTGTTCTTAAACCTCTTGGTCTCACGAAAGGAAATTTGCGCCTTTGTGTACAGCTTCCGCTTGGTTTGAAGGAGTTTGGGTCGAACATCCCAACTGAAAAATCAACACTTTCTACAGACAATATCTCTGCAAACTCCTGAAGACGTGGTGCAGATTGTTGTCTTTTGTTTTTGTGGTTTTGATTAGTTTGGTGCTGTCGGCTTTTTGATTTGGTACCTGAATTCTTTCAACTTATATAGACGGAATCTAGTGCACATAAGCACACAATTAATTGGAAGACATTTTTCATTTGAAGTACCACCGGTTCTGGAACAGGGCCTGGTGTTACAGAACAAGTTTGGCATAGTATTTGGCAATATTGGGCAATAATACTAAAGCACTGACACGCACGATGTTACATAGCAAAATCGTAGGGGCAGGGACACATACCTGCCCTACACCTACCTCCCATATCCATTCCACCATATACCTGCTGGGCATGGGTAAGAAGTATGACTCATCAAGTGAAGCTGTCAGCAGAGTGACAGTAAAGCATTGCTCTAGACAGGGACCAAAATCCTAATTTCCCCATCCAAAGCACTACTCACTTATCTGTCGTCACTGCTCCCGCTATCATGGCTTCTGCTGGCAATTCCTAACCGCAGCTCCTCCTGCCCTAGACTATAGTCGTTCCTACGTTCCCTTCCCCACTCCCCCTACCCTCTTTGCAGGAGGCTACTCGCTCCAGCCGCGACCCTAACCCTCAACCCTGCCAACCTCGAAGAATTCTGAGAGCTCTTGGACCCTTTGGAAGGTCGGGAATCCTCCACCAGCAGTTCCCTAAACCCTAAACCCGATCAGTGCGGAGGGCTGGGCGATGGGGTTTATCGGTACCGTAGGTGCCAAAATACTTACCCTTATATCAGTTCGAGGTCTAGTTAAAGCTCACTATAACTATACAAGGAGGTACCTGGGCCATAGTTCTGGAGTGTAGGTTTTAGGGGTTTAGCGTTTAGGGTAAAATTATCTATAGGCTTCTACATTAAGTGCTAGAGGGTCACGAGCGGCCGAGCGCCCTGTGTTGCGGCTCTTGCGTTGTTGAATATAGTTTAGCTTGCGATATAAAACCCAAACAAGGAAAAAGGTATCTGTTTTCATGTAAAGCCCGACAAGGAACCAGCTTTTGGGTATACGCTGCAGACTAAACACGTAGTATCCCCGTGAATAACCCCTATAGTCGCCTATATAATCTCCTATATAGCCCGCCTTTGTGGAGTTTAGACTCTAGCTCACATTGAGAGCTGGGTTGGGCGTTTGAAAGTTCATCGCTCTGCGTTGATGGTTTAGAGCTTGGCCCACAGCCGCAGGGGCAGAGCCACATGCTTAAGGTTTAGGGTTAGGTATCCAGGGTTGCTCGCTCATTCCTAGTGGTTCGAAGCATAATTTGAGTCATGGAAGAATGTAGAAGCCTGACTAAATACCAGCGGCCTTCACAAACAACCCTCATAACTTAGAACTATAGCCTGACATATCCCATAAAAGCCCTACATACTCCCCGTATAATATATTCCGTATTTCCCCGGGAACCCTTACTTAGGCCCCTACGTTTCGCTCTCCCCAGGGATCTATGGACCATGGTCTTGGAAACTTGGATATCTTTCAATGAAGCGAAAATATTTACCACCTTGAGAACAACTTTACAGCCGTAAGCCCTAAAACCTAAACCCCTAAACCCTAAACCCTGAGCCCTAAAACCTAAAACCAACAGCACGGTAAGCTTTAAGCTGCCGTTGATGACCTACTGCCTGCGGAGCTCTTGCTACTTGAGGACCTTGCTCACACGTCTTCTTTGCTACGTCTGGCTGCCTGTCGAAGTGAAGATTCTCCCTTAGGTCAGCACCCAAACACTCTCCCAAAGTGGCGGCTAACACAGCCATGCCCCACAAACTCGGAGCTGCTTATGACGCGCCCAGTCTAACCCAGCCGCGCAGGCCCCACGCACTAAAAGCTTTGGCGTTGACGATAATAACCGACCGTTAGCCAAAACTACATCAAGTATGCCATTGCTGGCAACGAAAACCAGCAAATGTGACCAGCACTTAACCATGTCCCTGCCAAGACAACACGACAAGGAGCTACCCTCTCCTGAACTAACATGGAATCTGGTCTGGCCCTACTACTACACCCCTCAGCCCTCGCTATCCTAACCCAAGAGGCCTCACACGCGAAATGCAACTCCAGAGATGCCCCCTCAGGGCTAAACCCTAAACTGTAAGGGCCCATCCATAGCTCCGGCAGAAACCTATCCCTAAGGGTCCAAGGACCCAAATAATATGGTTTTAGGGCCCAAATACCATGAATATTCGAGAATTTGAGCCCTGAAACCCAATTATTTGGGTCCTTCGACCCTTAGGGTATGAAACAGAAGGTATATAAACTGCGGCGTTCTTAGGGGTCCTAGGGATCTATCGGAGCTTACAAAGGCGCATTTTCTATACCATGAACCATGGTGTCTTGAAAAGCTGCCACTGCCTAAAAATCTCGCACCCAACCCCGCCAAGCTGCAAAATTAAACCCTACTTGGAGGGTCAGGGGGACTAAGTAGGTGATTTAACAGTGGGGTTAACTAGGGTTACTATGGGCTAGTAACCTACTTACCAAGTCTCCTTGACCCTCCAAGTATTGGAGCGCGCACTAGACTTGCTAGTGCCCAGAAGCCAAGCACTGAATTATTGGGTACTTGGACCCTTAGGGAAAGGCTCTTAACCAAAAGACCAAATCTAGTGCACAAGCCTGAAAGATCGGAATACTGTCCCCTTCAAGTATAGCATGCCCGAACACCTTTTATTTCCGGTCCCTACAGGCTTTCAATCCCAAACAGACACCCAACCCTAAGCCCTAAACCGAAACCTTAAACCCTAAACCCTAAGCCTTAAACCCTAAACCCTAAACTTGGCAACCACTCCTTGGAGCCCTTCTTCGGGGACTCGTGGCGCTTCTTCGGCGAACCGTCCTTGCCCTTCTTCCTTCGAACAAAATACAGCTTCCAAAATCTAGGGTTTTGGGTTGGATTTAGGGTTGAGGGTCAGGAGTTCAAAATTTAAGGTTTAGGGTTGGATTTAGGGTTAGGAATTAAGAGTCTAGGGACCCGAATTACAATAGGAACCCCGCTACTCCAGGGACCCGTATGATCATGAATTTGAGGAAGTCCCCACGTGGCTACCAGCCCCTTAATAACTCCGATTTAATCCCTTATATAACCCCTCTAAGGAGTTCAGATAATGGCTTATGCATACTTTAATGTGCTGCTTGATTGCACCACTGTCCTCGTACAAAGCTTCTGTAAGCCTGAAACGCCAAAAAGTCTACGCCTCATGTGCCAGGCTGTCCCGAGAAGACCTGTCACGCCACAGTCCTCTTTGCAGTAGATGCACAACTTCCAGGATTGAGAAGGTAAGGCAGCATGACAGCCACACCTTTCTCTTTCTACCCGCTACTATTATCATCACTGCCATTATCACCGTAGGATTACAAGTCTTGCAAGTAATACTATCGTTACGGTTAGTACTATTGCTATATGCGCACCTCTACCATCAAATTCACGAACCATGAGGCTGACGTCCCCCATCTATTCCATGTTTGGGGTCTGGGATTTAGAGTTCAGGGCGAGGGGAGCAGGGTCTAGAGGAAGCCGGGCAGATGATTAGGCTCCTTCAAAAGAGTAGAGATTTTTTTGGTGGTTGAACCTAGTAAGATTATATTCCTATATAAAATACTATACCCCAAAACGAGGATAGAATCTTACTCTATTTTGGGTACCATAGTATCCCCAAATAAAATACTACTCAAAAGAGCCGCGTCTAGAGCAACCCATGAATTGGACACCTCAATGCCAGACATTCCGAACCATCGAAAAAGCGCCAAACGTGGTCACTAGGGGTGTCGTCAAGTAGCTTGCCAGAACCCACAGTGAAACTTCTTGCGCTTGTCGGGATGCATGTGTGCAAGTGGCAACTGGAATATACCCCCATAATACTCCCCAATATAATCCGTATACAACCCCCTTTAAGGGGTTTAGACTATAGCTCATATGTTGTCACACCATAATGCTCATAATGTTGCACCCTGTTTAATCTTAAGGCCCCCCCCAAACAATACGGCCCTCCGAAAAATCAAAATAGGACATCCTCAATAAGGCTCCCACGGTACTGAGGGCCCCGGGAGGCCTAGGGGATTACTTTAAAAGGGATGGTCTGGATTCGGTCCCGTATTTTTAGGGCCGCAAAAACAAGACACATTAAAGAGGGTCACCCAAACATTGGCTATGTCCTGAAAAAGCGGCGGCGAAAACANNAAACATTGGCCATGTCATGAATAAGCGGCGGCGACAACACTTTAAAGAGGGTCCCTACACTAAACCAAGTGCAACATTATATGCCCTACAGCCAGAAATACAATAAATACACCACGTTCATAGCATTCAGGTCCTAAATTAAAAAGCCACACTCCACGAGGGAGATATGGGTTACAATCCGGTTATAACTCGAATTTACCCTACTTATGATGATACCCTGAACCCTAAAGCCTAAACCCTACAGTAACCCCAAGTTCCAGTTCATTCCCCATCTTCGTTTTCATGTGATGCTCCATAAACTCCATAACCCCTAGAACCTAAACGCCCTGAATCCTAAGCGCGGTTTAGGCTTTAGGGCAAAGGAGTAGCTTCCACGTCTTCACTCCCGGTGTATGCCCTATACATTCCAGGTAACCAGTATACAGCTCCCAAACCCTAAGCCCTAAACCCTGAATAGTAGCTTCCATTTTGTTTTCCATTCCCCCTATATACCCCCCTAGACCCCAAACCCTAAACCCTAAGCCCTAAACCATAAACCCTCAAGTATAAACCCTAAATCCTAAACCCTATATAACTACCTATATATATATATAAGATCCCTTATAATCGCTTTTGGCACAGCGTCTTTGTCCCGGATCGGTTGGAATCTTTCGAAGGAGGCCTGGGTTCAAAGCCAATCTGGCAAGGCTTCGGGGCCTAGATTGTGTCAGGGTTTAAGGTTTAGGCTTTATGGGGCTTAGGGCTTATAGGGTTTAGGGTTTTAGGGTTTAGGGGTAAGGTTTAACTGGAGTTTAGGGCTTATAGGGTTTAGGGCGGAGGGTTCAGGGTTTTTTTGTGATATCACCCCGATAAGGGAGAATCAAGTGGAAAAGAATATCGCAACCGGAGTTACGCAAGGGGGCTCCGACGGATGATGTAGCAGCCTACAGACGTAGAATAGCGGCCAAGGGGTTACTATACCACAAGAACACAAGAGTTATATTGGGGTGATATTCCTACCTGCTCATCCTGCGTCACATGGCGTGGAGGTGTGACACTCCGTGCCTGACCAAAGCATTCCATACTTTGGCATCCTTGGAGGTTAGGTGTTCGGGGTTTAGTATTTTCTGGCGTGAGAGTTGGACATGTACTCCCATTTTTTATGTTGGAAAGTAAACTATGAAAAGAAAAGTCCTGCCTATGGCGCGGGGTCAGGAATGTGAAATCGCTTGAGGAGGATTCGTTAACCGAGATACTGTGGACAGAGGCAATCTTGCACCACCTTAGAAACCCCATACCTGAGGAATTACAGTTATGTGAGCTATAGTCTAAACTCCTAGTATCCACCTTAATCAGCCCCATAATACTCCCCTATAGAATCCCCTATATAGCCCCCTTCAAGGAGTTTAGACTATAGTTCATGTGGAGTTCCTAAGTGGTGCAGGATTTTCCTCCATCCAATGTATCACGCGCGCAGCGACTACTTGATTACCCGGACGTTCAGGATGACCAAAAGGCCGTCATGGAATATGCGATGCATAGGTGGTGCCTGATGCGCATAGTGTGCTCGATCTGCTCCTCCGCCAAGCAGCCGTAGTCTGAGCCAAATTGGTAATCTCGCTGCTCCCGCAGAGTAATCCTTTTGAACCTTTCCAACTTCCATAGTCCGTTTAATCTGTCCAAACATCCACGGCTCCACAGCGTGATCTCCCTAACAAATCGCACCCCTAAAAAGTAATCACAAAACATGGGGATGCCCTAACGTCTAGAGGAGACCATGAAAGAAGAAGTCCCCCACCTCATACACGACCTTGTGGGAAGTTCAAAGTCAAAGCAAAGGTTTAACAGCCCTACGCCCTAATCCCAAACAATGCAATGTAAACCCTAGATGATACACTAGTCCGTAAAATAGGTGGACCCCAGTATTAATATTGACCCCAAAAACCTATAGTGCTGATTATAGGCAACCCACGGGGTTCGGGAATTCAATGTGTAGGGTGTTAAGGGCTATGGAACACCTGGACGTTTCCATAGATACGGGCACCCAACATTGGCCAGAATTCGCTGTAATGCACCTAGTTGTTCGACACCTGCACTGTTGGATGTTTGGTGCCAACAACAAGCTGCACATTGTCTTGTTGCATTTTTTGTACACAGGCTTTGCGCAATTGGGAGATCCATTCCGCAAACATGACCGAACCCTAGAGCCACAGGACCTATGGTCTAAACTCCTAATATCCGCCCTAACTAACCCCTAAACCCTAAACCCCAGTGGTCCCCTTATCTAACCGAGCTCAACTCGCCCTTAAGGAGTTTAGACTACAGCTCACATCCATGTGCAGCCAAGGGGCCCAAATTACTGAAGGATTCAGGGGCTTGAGGGTTTAGGGTCTAGGGTTGAGGCTCGGGAACAGGGTGCTCATAATTAAGAACAACCTCCAAAATGCCCTTATCCCTAAACCCTAAACCCTATGGATCCTCAATCACAGTTCCTACACCAGCCCTAAACCCCCAAAACACCTAACAGGCCGAGACGAGTCTAAAGTGCCTTTTCCACCTATAGATCTCATTTAATTGCCTAGGCCCACGCTCTGCAGCGTTTAGGATGTATGGTAGTTTCAACTATGTCGGACCCCGCTTCAGAATTTAGGGTTTAGAGCGCAAAGTTGAAGGGAAAAGTGTAAAGTTAAGGGGTTAAGCTCGCTAGAATGCCTGAGGCTGAGCTGTTTCGTGACGATCTTAATGTGGGAGTTTCGTCCCTCGTGCCTTGCTCCCTCGATTCGGACGCTCGTCAGTGCATGAAAACTTTTAGGCCCAAAAGCATCCTAGGATCCTACATCTGAAGTCCCAACCCCCAAGCTCTTCCTGATCCCAGCACTCTTAAACTTTGTAATGCAATTCCAGGAAAGACCCCACATAGCCCAAGAGCACCCTAGTGGCACGCAGACCCGACTGCGCACTTTTTTTTGCAAACGAATACGCACACAGCAAACTGTCCCAAGGGCAGATACAAAAGCAGTTCAACCTAAGGGAAGTAGAAAGCACTGAAACCCAAGCATAGAAAGGGGGGTAGGCCCTCTTATTGTAAGCAAGCTAAATGCTTCCCAGTTAAACCGTCTATATGAATATGCGCACACATAGATTCACACAGATTTATGTGTATATATAACCCTGCTTACACCAAATAGAATCCCTGCAATGACCTTTCAAGAAGATTCTCTTCACTAGGGTAGGTTTGGGAGCCCCACAGGGAACATATACAGATAAAGGGTAATGAATATCACTAAACCCTAAACCCTAAACCCAATATTTCCAACCTACCCTGCAGTAGCACCCCGAGAATATCCTTGAAAGAAGGTCCTCTTTGGAGCTCTTTTGCAGATGAGGGTCCGATCCTTTGAAGTGGGCCGCTCCTTTGAGTTTGAGGTGGGCCGCTGCAAATCCTGCCGCTTACCCGCATTCAAGGTTCAGGGTTTAGGGATTAGGGTTCTAGGTTTAGGGTTTAGGGTTTAGGGTTTAAGGTTTAGGGTTCAGGGTTTAGGGTGTAGGATTGAGGGTTTGGGAACGAAGGTTAGGGAACGGAGAATGAAGTGGAAACTCGAGCTTATAAGGACATATACAATTTAGAATTGACTGAATGGAAGATCTCAGAAGGTGGAAATCTACCACATCATGATGGCCCGGGGTTCAGACCATGGGAATGGAAGTCAGACCACTGGACTATCTCCTGAGCCTACCAGGGAACGGCGAAGAGAGCGTAGGATTTTGGATTTAGGTAATGCGAAGAACATGGATCTAGTGATCTCCCTGTCATGAGGGATTAAGTAGAGGCTACTGTAAGGATCTATTCCGCCATTCACTACGAACAAAGAGCAAACTAACGTTGGCAAGGGTCCGAAATGATGGACCTGGAAAATGGCATGGAAGCTACTATGCTGTTCTGGGCGTATGTGGGTTTTTCACAGATCAATATGCAGAGCTGCAGAATTTAGGTTCTTTTGGCCTTTTTTCTTGTCCTAAACCCTAAACCCTAAACCCAAAACCCTGAACCCCAAGGTTGTTTGTGTATTCTTTTCTGCGGATTGGGAGCTAGGATTCTGGAGTTGGAGCGTTTGTAAAGGTCAGAGTTCCAAGGGGTTTAGAGGTACATCTTGCGGTTATATAGGGGATTATATAAGGATAATGGAGAAGAGGCTAGGATTTAGGGTTTAGGGCTTGAGGTTTTGCGGATTTTGTTTTTTTGGGGGCTTCAACGATCACATGGCCCAAGCAGAAAACATCGAAATCCAAGATGACGGTCCCGTGCGAAAGCTCACGTTACTGTTTTGAAAGGCTGTCTGGGGTTGTTATGGGGATATGTGTTAGTTTCCCTGAATGGAGCACTCCAAAAAGAATATAAATCTCACTATAGGAGGCCACGGCAAGCCCCACCCACGAATTCTGAAGATCTTGATCCTGATATATGGTCTAGGGGTTAAGCGTTCAGTGGTTAGGGGTTGAGGCTTGATCCTGGTAGCGGGCTGCTGAAGATAACCCAACGCATACTCACGAGATTGGAAAGACAGCACGCCCAGTTGAAAGTCTTTGCAGGTATGCAAACATGTCATGCCAACATTTCACACGCGGATTCAGCATCAGTCGCCAGATTGGAGAAAAGCGGCACGCGTTTCGTTGGATCAGCCTTCATGAGATCCTTTGAAGCTTGAGCCCTACACCCTGAGCACGAATCGGGATTCTGCTAGCCATTGCAGCTACGCCCGCCCCTAAAATGAAGCCTAAATCGCCGATTTACGCGGCCCCTACAAACACACAAACACACACCTGCAAAAATAACACTTGCAGGGTTTAGAATTCAAATGTACCAGGGTGAGGATGCAGAGGGGATTCTGTCTGGGCATGCGGTGTACGGAGCACATTATCATGCTCGTCTTAGATAGAGATGGTTCACCAAGGTCCTATATAGAACTCATATACAATAAGGGGTTCTGTGGACTGCCTCGTCTCCAAACACAGCACTTCCCCGCGGACCGGGTCAGTCATGAGAACCCAAACAGGACATGTCAGCATCCGGGTGTTGCTCAGGGCTTGCACTACATAAGGAACATACTCTGGACTTCCAGCTTCCAGGTCATATTTATTGAGTAAGTTTAGGGTTTAGGGTTTAGGGTTTAGGGGACCAGCAGAGGAATTGCTTCAGCAATTTGTGGTTACCGATTTTGCTATTGATGCTAGCACACATTGCCAAAGGCTCCTCTCTCGAGGCTTCCCGACCTCAGCCAGATCTGGGTGCGGTGTTGGTGCTTGAGATTTATGGCCTGGGGCATGTGGGGAATCCTGCAGGAAGAAACTCTACGAAACCCTGGATCCCTCGAACTGCGTCCCTTGTAAAACTCGAATACCATGATTCTTGGGTTTGCATTGCAGCTTCACTGAAGCCCTTGTTCTTCAAACAGCGGAGAACAGGAATTGACGTCTGTAAGAGAAGCTGAACTCTTACTGCTAGGTTCCGTGTAGATACTAGCAGGATGCAGCAAACCCTATAAGCTAACTCCATATGAGGGGCTCTATTTTATTTCGCGTTACTCTGCTAGTGGACCTTAGAAAGCGAGAGTGGTTTGCAGATTTCTGCTACGTTGCGCCGCTTGCCTCACTCCCCTCTGGCCTTGTCCACACTGGGCCTGGAACCAATCCAACAGGTAGCTGAACTAGGGTTTGGGGTTTGGGGTTTAGGGTTTAGGGTTTAGGGGGTTCTGGGTTTAGGATTTAGAGTTCAGGGCTCAGAGTTAGAAGTTCAATCACGAGCACATAAGTGCTTCACAAGCTACACCTCCCCAAGCCAGGAGCAATGCCAAAACAAAGACATTACTTTCAAGGGGCTCAAAAGGTAGGAAGGTGGGATAAAGCTAGGTGGGCTAAAGGACCTCTATTGTAGATTCTACTATAAGATTGAAACTTCTTTCCTTTACCCCACCTCCCTTCATCCCACCTTTTGCGCCCCTGATATGTCATGCCTCGATACTCCTCGGATCTCCTCCGCCATGTCTTCAACATCTTGAAGCCATCCCAGGGATTGTTTGGGTTTATAGTCCCCTTAAGTAGATAGAACATGGGGTATATGGGGCTCTTATTGTAATATACCCAAAGCCATATTCTATCTACTTAAGGGGGACTATAAGGTGTTGGGCTTACTTAAGAACAAAGTTTTGATGGCAGGCCGGTGCATCTTGCAACGCCCAGGAAGCAGCTGGATGTTTGAAAGCACATATAATCAAGCCGCCACAATTAATCCAGGATGATCTTATACTCTATTCAACAGCCGGTGTCTATGATGTATTATTACTCCGTATTTTCAACATGGATGTGCGTTGTTCCTGAGAACCATGCGCAGGTACCGGCTGGCCTTGTTCAAAAGTAGAGCAGGGTCCCAGTGAAACCATGGTTGGCAAATGTCAACAACAATGACCATCAGAACTGGCAACATTCATGATGACCATAGATGTGCATATCTAGACTACGTGGCACTTAGGACCTCTACTAAGGGTCAACCCTCAGGTACCTATAATAGGAGTAATAAGGGTTTAAGGTCCAAGCTAAGTCCCAAGGAGTAGAGTAGCAGTAAATAATGACAAGAACAAGCCTCACCATCGTGGAATGGGGGCGGGGGTGGTGCTCGCCTTAAAGCCTTACTGCATCCTGAAGCATCAAGGTATGATATCCTCATGACTTTCAAATCACAATGCCATTGTTTATGGAACTTTGAAAACAGTCCTGAAGGCGAACCTTCTTAATCTCTTCGTGTCCTCATGTATCTCCCTAGGTCGCCATGATATGCTTTACCACACCCTAAGCACTGAAAAATCCTAAAACACAAGCCCGAAATCCCTACATCCTAAACCTCAAATCAAAAACCCTAAATACTAAACTGACTATTCTAAACTGGCCTCACAACCCCACTAAAAATGTACGTTTTTGGGTTGGTTTAGGGATTGTGGTAACCAAAAATGAAAACCTATTTTGGACGCCCCTACTGAAAAATCCTAAAACACAAGCCCGAAATCCCAACATCCTAAACCTCAAATCGAAAACCCTAAACCCTAAACCCTAAGCCCTAAGCCCTAAACAGTAGTTTCCAGCTTCTTTTCCATTATCCCTATATAACCCCTATATAAGCCCTATAGAATCCCTATGAACCCTAGTAGTTTCCATTTTGTTTTCTATTGAGACTATCGAGCCGGTTCTTCTTGCGGTCCAGCGTCTGAGGGAGGAAGAGGAGGACATGCCGCTCAGCTGCCCATGTAGGGATATCTCTCACTTGTAGTATACTATAGTATATTATAGTAAATCATGGTATACTATACTATACTATAGTATATTATAGTAAATCATGGTATACTATAGTATACTATAGTATATTATAGTATATTATAGTATATTATAGTATATTAGTTTCTTTTAGAGCGGTTCGTAGCGATTCACTAGGTGCTTGAAGATTTGAAGCCCGAAGTGATGGATCGCCCAATTTGTAGAGTTGAGTTTCTGCAATGCTGGTGGGAACTAATGAAATAAATCCCTATACCCCAAGTAGCAGTGGCTCTTATAGCATGCTGCAAGGTTAAGGGTTTTGCCCAAACACACACCTCCAGCCGGGTGTAGAAACAACCTACCGGGCAATGGGGGCTGGTGACTCCCTTTTTGGCAGCTATAAGCATTGTAGACTACTATAGTATATGATAGTAGTATTGTAGCATTTTACGGTATATTATAGTCTATCAAATTATATTAGACTGTAATTATAATATGGTATGGGCACATCTGCCAACTTGACTGGTGTACAAAACAGCACGGACGGCACGCTTTGTCAACTGACCTAAACCCCAACCCTGACCCAAAACCTTTGCCCGTCAACTTCAAACCAAAACGCCAATCCCCAAACCTAAGCCACACCACCTGAGCGAAAAACCTAAACCCTAGACCACGATCCTAAATCCTAAGATGCCATAATATACTATAATATATTACAATATACTATAATATACTAAGATATGCTATAATATCACTATAATATACTATAGTATACTACAATACTACACCCTAAGCCCAACTTTCGACCGGACCCCTGCTGGATTCGATTCCGGACTTCAAGCTACGCTGCACTCATACCAAATCCTGCCTGCCGCAACATGTAGGGTTTAGGGTTTAGGGTTGCATACAAGCCTACAGCCACAAAAGATGTTGGGACAATGTATGCTACAAATTGTAGGGTGAAGAGCACTTTCGGGTAGCTGGAGACGCCTGCTGCAACGACCCGGGGAATCCCGACCCTTTTGCAACAGGCTTTCTGAGTCCTCCCAATGCTAAACCCTAAACCTTAAACCCTAAACTCTAAACCCTGAACTCTAAACCCTAAACTCTAAACCCTAAACCCTAAACTCTAAACCCTAAAGCCTAAACCCCCACAGTCCAGGGCTTCAGGCTGAAGTTAGTCGGAAGTTTGAATGGGTGCCCAAAACTACTCCTCCCTGCTTTACCCTCAACCCTAACTAAACCCTCACAGTTGCACCAATGAGATGCTCAGGATTTATAAGGTTAAGGGTTTAGGGGCCTAAAAGAGTTGGGTGACTTTTCAAATTGAGCTTTTTGCCTTTAGAGTCAGCATTGCGCGTTGGGACCTGAGGTTTTAAGAGGCTTAAAGTGCTTGGCGCTGCGGACGAAACCTTAGAAATAATGGATCAGGGTCAAGGCTTACTTACTGGGAGCAATGGCAACTACGTAAACTACTATCATACATTGGGGATTTCATTGTGGTCATTGTGGTATTAAACGTTCTGAGGGTTAGTGGGGAATATGTTAAGCCTATATGGGGATAATGGAAAAGAACATGGAAACCACATCTAAATTGGGTATATCTTGGGGTTATATAGTACGGAATAAGGAGATATATATATATATATACATATAGAAATATTCTTCCCTACTAAGCACCAGTAAGTTAGGACCCAGTCTTCGGAAAGCTTGGAGAAGCTGTGAAGGAGTTGAGCCGTCATGAAAAAGAAATGGGATCCCTAGACCAAAGGAGCTATATTGAAAATTCCTAAAAGGTTTTTTGGGGTTTAGGGTTTTGGGTCTAAACTCCTCCAATGGGGGTTATATGGGGGATTATATAACCCCCTGTACGTAGGGTCTAGGGTTGCTTAGACTATAGCTCAAACGTAATTCCAAGAGGGATGGCACAAAGGCGGCTGTTTTTAGATCTGGCCTGGAGGGTATCTACCCTAGACAGGGGGACCCCAGTACAGACTCCAAAAAACTAGCATCCCTATCATGGGGACAAACCCCCCTATAAGGGCTTTACAAACGTGATCTCCCTTGTGAATACCTAAGTACGAGGGTCTGAGAACCCTCAACATACGGAGCTCCACATTTGATTGCGCAAGGTTGGGCAGGATCAAGGACTTAATTCCTCAGGACGGCGCAGAGGGGACGGTACACTGGTGAAATCTCCGAGAACAATCTGCTACTCCCACCGTACTACCGTAGAGAGTGACAGGAAGGATATGGAGCCATGCTGATGAGTTGCCAGCACGCCTCATAGTTCAGAATCCTGGCTTTTGCGGGGCTTATAAAGATATGAAAAGAACAAGAATGCGCGGAGGACGGTCAAGGTTTCAGTGTTTAGGGTTCAGGGTTTCCTGAGTCAAGAACGCATAACAGGCTGCGCGCAACTTGGGCAAAACCTCCGCTCACTGAAAGGAAAAGGCACCAGTCCCTCAGGCCTAAACCCTTTGCCAAATCTGAAACCCCAACATTCAAAATCCTATAACCCTACTCCCTGAACCCCAAACCTCAAACCCTAAACCCTATAACCCCAAACCCTCCCCACGCCTTGCGCCGAGGTTGTGCATCTCGGCCATCCTTCGGCTAGCTTGGCCAATCCCGAGGTTCACGGTGTGGGGTAATCCTGAGGAGGACCCCCCACCCTGTAATAGTGACTATTATGGATAATAGGGATTATATTCGGGTCCTCTTATATTGATATTATCCCACTATTACAGGGTGGGGGGTCCTCCTAAGGTAATCCCCTCCCCCTGATCATGAAATCCACGCACCGACCCAACAGTCCTCCCAATTTCCCCAAAATTAGGGATATCATTTTGGGGATACAAGGGGGGCCCTAATTTTGAGAAACTACCATTGCAGGGAATAATTTGGGGGTGGGGGGTTGAACCATGACAAAGGAACTGCGTCGGAGATTACAAAACACAGCAAACCCCAAACCCTAAACCGCCTTGAAGCCGTGTTGGACTGCACCCACACCCTAAACCATGAAAGAGGTTCTGGGAGTGCTCTTGTTTAGGATTTAGGGTCACTCAGCTACAGGAGGGGAGTTTCCCATGAGAGTGGTTTAGGGAGTAGGTTTAAGGTTTAGGGGTAAGGCTTATGAAAGGTCCCTACATGGTAAATTCCCCTCCTGTACTGGCCTTAAACTATGCCATCAAATCTTCCTGTTGTGGTATATCATTCTATGTAGAGAACCTTTACATCTAGGGGGTGGCAGTTTCATTCGTATGGGAAGGGATTATAAGGAGGGACCCTACGCCAAGAAAACGTCCGCAGCCGTACTTGCCACTTCGAGGGTCAGCGGGACTTAGCAAGTAGGTCAAACATTGGCTAACTGGCCCAGGGATGTGGGAATAGGATTATGCCTTAGGGGATGTACAGGCGCCTGGGTAATATGTTTTCGAGTCTCCCTATATGATAACTATCCCAGGAATCTACAGGGATTAGGCTGGTCTCTTTAGGCCCCGGAGATGGCCAATCTAAATTCCCGTTTGCGTTCAGGTCAGGCGAGGTCAGTGCAACTGTCGAGACCTCACCCACGACTAAAAGCCAGCTACATTTGTTCGCTCTCTCGCTCTCTCCCAACCTCTCCATCTCTCCCTCTCCCTCTCCCTCTCCCTCTCTCTCTCTCTCTTCTTCTTCTTCTTCTTCTCACTGCTCTACCCCACCCCGGAGGGCAGGGCGGGGGCAAAGCCCCCAGCAGGCACAGTCTCAGCGGTCGCGACCCGTGGCAGGGCCCGATGAGCAGTCCCATCCCCGGACACGTAGACAAATGACATGAACCTCTCTCTCTCTCTCCCTCTCTCTTTCTTTCTTTCATTCGGGCTATGGGGAAGGCCCGGAGACCTCACCTGGGCGTCTCTGCCCAGCCCCTGTTGGGCTGCTAGGTTTACCTCACCACCCCTCCTGGCTTCACATAGCTGCTCTCTCTCTCTCTCTCTCTCTCTCTCTCTAGATAGATAGATATTTATGTATATACATATATATGTACATATGTCTATATAACATGTTTTCTCGAGGGTGCACACGGAACACACGGAATGAGGCTTACCAAGCCTGAACGAGTGTGTTTGCAGCCTGCTGCATACTGCATCGCAAGCTGCATTATGTAGGCTTGGCTGCTAATAGCAGTGGAAAGGCCACAGGGGCATTCAAGGTGACTTGCACCTCTCATGGGTTCAGGGTGTAGGGGTTGAGGACGCAAAACCCTTCACTCAAGAATTCGCTTGAAGGCTATGACCGGCTTTAAGGTGTCAATGCAGTTTCCTGAACTAAACACATTTCTGGCATACAGTAAAGAAAGCGGGTTTCCTCATTACAGTAACTCAACTTCAGTTCCTTAACCAACAAACCCCAAACCCCTAAACCCTAAATGGTAGTTTCCATTTTTCCATTATCCCAATATAACCCCAATATACCCTAAACTATGTATCAGATCCCTAAACCCTAAACCCTAAACCCTAAATCCTAAACCCTAAACCCTGGAGCCCCCTGGGGCTAGGGGCTCAGGAGCCCTGGCATCAGTGTACCTTTTTTCCTCTTCGCAGGGTGCCACCAAAATCAGCTGACTCCTGATGAGCTCACGATGCTCCTTTCATGACTCCAGGACGCCACCGGCGGCCAGGTAGCTCAACAGTAGGTTTAGGAGTTATGGTTTAGGGTTTAGGATTCGTTGGCTCTTGGGTCTAGTATGAGAAACCCCAAACCCTAAACCCTGTTTATCCCAGAGACATGAGACTATCGTCTAGGAGCCAGACATGGCTTTCTTCAAATTACAAAAAAACCTTGCTTCACACGAATTCTGCACCGGATTCCCAAGCATTAAGCGAAGCTTTCAGCAAGTACCTAGACAGAGTGCACCGGGTATCTTTCAACAGTCTTGAAGGCAGCGACAAGAAAACAAGTGTAGCTTCCGTATAGGAGTCTTCCTTGCATAGCCAAAAAATGTAATCCTTAATATGTAGACACCACAAAACCTGACCCCTAATCTTGCCACGCAATTGCTTGGGAACCCAGAAATAGTGTTACCTGCATCTGCCACGGGGTGGACCGGTTGAGGGCTGCAAGGCTAAACGTGAAAGGGCTTGGTCCTCAAACTATAGAAGCCAATTAGGGTCTAGGGTTTTTAGAGTTTCCATGGTACTCCCATACAACCCACCTGTACTGGGCCTCTGAATGCCCCGAGATTATCCTAAGGACGCAAATTTTCCTGAGGGATCTCAAACATGCCCTCATTTTGAAAGACTGGGATTCGTGTTTAGTGCGCCATCCACAGCTGGTAGTTTGAAGTTGCAAATCACAGAGGGAGCGGGATTTCAGTTTCAATGTTTCGTAGGATCATTAATATAAAGTATTCCCAATGTAGTTTATTATACCACAAGGAAGTATTTGATATTAGGGGGGTTGGGGGCGCTTAGTATTAGGGGAGGGGACTACATGCAAAAGACATGGAAACAATTAAAACGGAGAATGAGATGGAAAAGAGAAAAAGAACATGAAATAGGGGTTCGGTTTATGTAGGATTGGATGGAGAATTCCTAAATTCAGTATAGTGCGGATATGATAGTGAGGCTCCAAGTACGATACAGGTCCCTGTATGAATTTCTCAATGTTGGGAACAGCACTTGAGGCCAAGTCTCATATGAGCTATAGTCTAGACTCCTAGTATTCCCCTTAATAAGCCCTATAGTAGTCCCCTATATAATCCCCTATATAACCCCCCTTTAAGGAGTTTAGACTATGGCTCACATAGTTCATGTTAGGGCCTCTTAGACGATTTAGGGCTTCTTCCTTAATCATGGTGGGCACCCTGGTAGACTAACCACCATGTAATCACCTTTGCGGGGACCCCCAAAGCAGGGAACCACAAGAATACAGCAGGTAAATAAGAGGAATATACCCACCAGGTTCTTATATTCCCATTATTCCTACTATATACTTGGGGTTCCTTGTTTAGGGTCCCCATCAGAGTCCTTTTACATCATTCTAAGCCCAGCTTCTCTTTTCAAGTGACCAGCCTTAAGCTCTAAACCCTAATCCTTAAAGGGTTTAGGGTTTAGGGTCCTTAAACCACAACCAAAGCCTGCCATGCCGCTCGAACAGTTGACGAGAGAGAGGATGAGGTGGTTTATTGGAAGTTGTGGTTCCGTTTGTCCCGTCTATCCTGGTAGTTCTGTTTCCTGTGCTTGGTAGAGAGTTTGGGAGCTAAAGCCCAAACCCTAAACCCTAAACCCTAAACCTTCACAAAAGAAGGAGCTCCTGTTTAAGGCCCCCGCGGTAGGTACAGATTCTGTATGTGGGGTCAGGTAGGCGTTACCCAAATAACCCTAAACCATAACTCCCATTTGAGCTATAGGCTAAACTCCTAGTATCCCCCTTAACATCCTCTATGGTAATCCCCCATAAAATCCCCTATAATACCCCTTTAAGGAGTTTAGACTATAGCTCATTTGGTGCTTCGTTGCCAGGCTGCCAGCTTGCGTGAATCGGACCGCGGGGCAAGGCAGGACCCTTCAAAAGTGATGTAAGGGTTCTATAGGGATTATATAGGGTTTAGGATTTAGGGTTTAGGCTTAAGGTTACTGCTTGGGTGATAATGTTACTATGTCTAGTAATGGCCCTTACTATTACCACTATTATATAGACTCTTGCTGGGTGGGGGCAGTACCCAAGGTTTAGGGTTGAAGGGAGATCGGCTGTTGGTCCTACTGAAGACACTTACCATTGTATAGCACAACTCGTTGCAAGGTGTTCGTTCCGAGGTGCTTTGCTGGTTTAGGGTTTAGGGTGCTGTCTTGTTAGTCTCCCGTGCAATTATCCTTGCTGCAGCTACACAGAAGACCTTGCCTGTCAAACTACAGGAGTTTCCACAAACAGGGGTATCCTGGATATATCCCTGATATGTGCGCCCTCAATGTGAGTGGTTGCTCTTGTATGACTACTTCAAGGCAGCAATCCGCCTACTGTAGACCCATAATGCCAATGTTATTCCTAATAATTCCCTGGAACTATACTATCACAGAAATGAAAAAATCCGATGGAGACTACTGAAGCGTCGTTCAGAAATGTTCATCCCTAAACTTAGCCAACTCTAGTCCCCCTTAATATGTAGATAGAAAATGGCTTTGGGTATATTAGAATGAGATCCCCATATACCCCATATTCTATCTACTTAAGGGGCACTATACCCTAGGAAGACAACAGGATCATTTTTACATGAAAGAAGGAATCTCATACCCTCCCAAATTATACAGGATCCCTAACATTGACGCAGTAAACCCTAAACCGCGCAGCGCTGTCGAGCAAGGAGTTGTTGATTGTTCGCAGTAGGTGTCGATCATGTCCCGTGGACCAGCTTGGAGGGTCAGGGAGACTTAGTAATGGAAAAGGAAATGGAAACTGCTGTAGCATTTAGGGTTTAGAGTCAAGGGGGCTTAGTAAGTTGGCTATTACTGGGGATGGCTAGGCGTATTGAATTTTCTGGTTTGTTTGAACTTACTTTCTAAGCCCCCCTGGCCCTCCAAGTGGGGTTCTAGAGCCCTGACGGTTCTTAAGGGAAAAGTAATTACGGCGTGGGACCGTATCTTAAAGACAACGCGAAAACATCCTACTTTGGGGCCACACGCGCGCTACCTATTTGGATCTCTAGCATAAGGCTCAGTTGTGGCAAACCACGCCTGTGGCAAATGCAGCGGTAAGGCAGCTCACCCCGCACCCAGCCTGTCAATGCGCATGCCAGGCATGATATTTGCATTGCAATGCTGGGATGTGTTCAAACCGGGAAGGACCTGCCGTCAAGACTTCAAACCAGGTATAACGCCTCCTATATAAACACGGAGGTCAGCTCCGTTGGGAGGCTTTCCTGTCCAGTTTTGGAAGGATTGCCCGTCCAAAGTAGCAACCGCATACAGAATATGCGCTCGAAGCATCATGTGCGTCCGCAGAGACCGGAATGCGGAGGCAGGGGCCCACTGCTGCTTCAACACAGCACCTCTACCTGGTTCAGGTTTTCAGGAGTCCAAGCAAGCACTGATAGTATCGCGTGCAAGTTGCAAGGGGATTGCTGTCACATTGGGTTTGCCATCAGGAACACTGTTGCATAAAAACCGTGTTAATCCCTTCCCTAGTAATGAAACCGCCCCACCCTCCCTCTTCATGAAAAATCGTTAATATTAGCGGAATTAGCGGCTGGGGCTATAATTTTGGGGAGGAGATTACACGGTACACGGGATTGGTTCGTTCTATGGGCTGGTGGAAAATCTGTGTTGTAGTCTTGACAATGGCTTCATATGACCCCGGTTCTCGGTTCGCTAGCCCCCCCACTCCCCTCCCCTGTGCTTCAAATGTGTCAAGGGTGACAAGGATGGGCCCTCTGGCTCACCATCCTTGCAACTGTCGTCGGTTTTGACACCTCAAGGCCGCCACCCTCGTAACTGTGCTTTGAGGGTGGTCCTAGTCGCGGTCCTCGCAACTGTCACCACTTTTATTTGAAGCCTTATATGGTTGTCGCTGTTAAAGGTAGTCACGGGTATCGGCTTGGTCCTCATCTTGAAAATTTCTATAAACCCATACACTCTCCATATGCCTTAAGAGTCTAAACTGTTAAAAACTATCTATAAACCATCCACAGGCCGAATGTAAACCACAAGACCCAGACCATGGGCCACAGGACCATGGAGGAGGGGGATGGTATAGCTTAACTTCACCTTAGGTTCTAGATTCTAGAAGATTGCCACTTTGCAGGGGGGGATGCTCCTAATCCCAAACCCCAAACCCCCAATCACATCTCAGGGAGGAGTGCGTGAAATCACAAATTTCCGCATATTCCCTACTTGCTGCCGAAAACCACCAGACATACCACAGGATGGAGGGGGGGTACTCGTTCAGGAGGGGGAGCGGGGGGCGGCTGCGGCCGGATCATATTTGGCCTAATCGGTTGATGGTTCAGGCGTGGGTTTCAGTTTCAACTCAAACGTAGGCAGGACACCTGGGTGGGTGGAAGGTTGCAGGGGATCAGCTCGCGCTTAATTTGTAGCTTCCCAGGACCTCACTTCGGCGATCGCCTCTCGCATTCCAGACAGTATTTACTGGCCTTTTCTTCTCTGCGGAGGAATGCACACTTCAAACCGTGTGGCTGACTGAAGCTGGACAATGCGATGCCTACCCCCGGGGCTCTTGGTCTATGTCATGTGAGTTCAGGTTTTAGGGTTTCGGGCCATAAGTTTATAAGTAATATGTATTTTGGGCCCTCCAGCCTGCACACAATATTTACTTTGTGCCTCAACTCTGCAAGTAATTAGGTGGATACTAAAAATGCTGGATGGCCCTTGGTACATTATACCTTCGGAAATGGGACGCCATAGTATATTCAGGCCATGCAGTATTCTTGGATTTTGTATCAACAACATCTGCTGGAGGCTCATATGTCTGAAAACAGTACTAACCTTGTCCTATTTTGAATCGCTAAGGTTTTAGGTCCAAGGACCCACATAATGTGGCTTTGGGTCCCCAAAACTGGAATCTGCATGGTTCTCTGTATGCAAACCCCCTAGTATTTGGGTACTTGGACCCTCAGGGATAGAGCTAGAAGTGCCTCAGCTCTATGATCCTCAACCGACATCTGTCTACGAAAGCACGCCCTGTGCACCAAAACGTAGAAGTCAGACCTCAACGCTGAGCCTACTTCCTATAACACGTTGGGCCTCGCACAGGCTGGAACCCTAAAGCTGAGGGTTTAGAGTATATGGTTATTGAATGGTTTAGGGTTGGGTAGGGACTTACAGTAAAAGGATGCCGGTACGACTCAATAGTTTTGAGCCGCATAATAATCATGAGGTGCTACTTTCGGGGTTGGGTAACCAAATCCCTCACTACCCCAGACTCTACACCCTGAACCCTAAAACCCCGTCACATCACATATCCCCACCCCCCAACAGGAGCTTGTTCGATATTCGAAGCTTTAGGGCGTTTGTTTCGATGGAATTTCAACAAAAGCTAAGCTGTTCAGTGTGATCTCTAGTGGCCTCTTATACTGCAAGCGCCTGACTCATTACCCAATAGCATGGTGAGGTCTATGTGAGGTACCCTGCACCATAAGGCTACAAGGAAGCTAGGACCATCATATTGGTAATTATATGTAATTTGGGTACTGCCCCCCTCAGTAAAAGTTGGATAATATACATATATATATATACTATGGTTATATAGAGCCCTTAATAGGACCCCTAATATAGACTGTTACTGGGTGGGGGGCAGTACCCAATATGTAATTATTAAGGCTTCTACATGTAGCACTCGGCTCCTCAGCCACACATGACCCTAAGCCTTACAACCTCAATCCTATGGGCCCTGAACCCACAACCCTAAACTCGCAACCATAAACCTTCAACCCTTAACCCTAAAACCCCAGACCCTACACCCCTAAACCCTAGATGGTAGTTTCCATTTTCTTTCCACTATCCCAAGAAAACCCCAATACAAACCTAATGTTACCCCAGCGGGTACCTATATCCCCTGAACCCCAAACCCTAAATTCTAAATAGTAGTTTCCATCTTCTTTTCCAGTATCCCTATATAGCCCAATACAACCCCAATATCACCAAACTAACCCCTACCCTAAACCCTACACTCTAAACCCTAAACCCCTATAATTGCCGGGTTATGTAGGGGCTACTATAATGTTCGGGTTTCAGAATTCATGTAATTCTAACAGCTTGCGCGTGGGGTCGGGGGGCTGAGGAAGTAGGTTAATATTGGGGACATCTGTGGTTTCCATCTGGGTTATAGGTGTTATCAACCTGCTAGCTACTTCCCCCTGGCAGCGTTATGTCTGAAAGCCTAGATGTCCAACACATGAACGACTTTTAGGCCTGTACCTCGGGTTTGGGGCCCCAAGGGGCTGAGTTTGCATGGGGATCCGAGACCAGAGGCATAAACCCATGGCCCATGGCCCATAGGGTTTAGGGTTTCATCACGTCTAAACCCTAAACAGCGCCCTCAAAAGGGACAAAACTATACTTTCTGAAACCCCTACCCTGAATCCCAACGTCCATATGACTTTGCGTATTTGATGCGCCTTTACAAGGGATAATCCCTTTAGAGGCTAGGTTCCCCAGTGAACCCTACATAATAAGGGTACCTTTTTTCCTACTGTTCTGTTTTAATAAGGATACCTCCAAACAAAAAGGGTAAAAGGGTACTACTGGGGTACCTAGGAGGAACCTTCATAATCCCTAAAATGTCCTAAACCCTAAACCCTTGAACCCTAAATCCCTAAATCCCTAAAATGTCCTAAACCCTAAACCCTAAACCCTTGAACCCTAAATCCCTAAATCCCTAAGCCCTGACCCCTTGGCATCGCGTTGGAAACTTGAAAGGAGCATCCGATCAGGATGCTTCACAAGCTTCAGCACGCCACTTGAAGAGCCACTCTTATAGACTCCCAGCAACTTACGTTTTAGGGTTTGGGGTGTAGGGGTTTTCGGGTTTAGCGTCTGGGGTTGGGGTTTTTGGGGTGTAGGGTTTGGGGTTAAGGGTTTCAGGCTGCGCGTTCGGCTGGGATTTTGCGGATTTCATTGGGGTTATGAGGCTTCATGATTCATACTGCATGGCATTGCCCTCTACACTCACGACAGCTTCGCGGACTCACCTGGCCTCTCACGAATCACCGCGCCCTAAGCACGTGAGGGTACTGCACCTCAGAAAGCCCTCGAGTCCTGAAAGATTTCTAGAAAGTTCATCTATGCTGTTCATACGTCATAATTATGATAACCCATCCGGGTAAGTACCGGCCGCTCTCACCTTACAAAGCACAGGGAGGTTTCTCTAATACAAGGGGGTGTTACCGTAAACCGCCTCAGGGGGGTCCATTCTAAATTCAACTGAAGTGCTGATAATTAATTTCAAACACAATACCTAGCGTAGGACTTCAGCTTCAAAAACCCTCAGTCATGCGTAAGCCATGCCGCTGGAGTCTACAACCATCCTGCACAAACAAATCTCGTGGTCTGACGTCCCGAGTCCTTGCCAGTCAGGTGTTGGGCTCCGCCGCAACTACCTGTAGGAGTTTCCATCCAACAAGCCCATTGGAAGTGTTCTTGAAGCAGTCTCTGCATGGCTCTGTAGCGTTTCCAAGGCATGTTCGAAGAATTCTACGGGCACTCCCGAACCATCCCCGAATGCAGGAAGTCCTCTGCGGTATGACCTGAAGGTCGGATGAGCAGCCAGATCAGTTGTCCGAGCTTGTTACTCTGTTGGGGCCTGCTTGAGTTTGGCAAGCTCGATGCCACTGAAGAAGGAAGTAGGAACGGTTCCAAACTTTATGTGCTATTGCTATTCTTATACTATGCTTCCGTCGCCGCTGCCGCCGCCCCTGCCGCGGCCCCCGCTGCCGCGGCCCCGCTGCCGCTACTTCTGCCGCTGCTTCTTCTGCTGCTGTTGCAACGCCTCTGCTGCTGCTGCTGCTGCAGCGATAACTAATGGGATTACTCAGGTCATTACAGATTTTCTAAACACAAAGCGTGGCGGGCATGTGATTATGATGCCGGCTTTTGACAACAGAAGCTGGACATAGGTAGAGCCTGAAGCGTAAACTCTATGACCCTGAGCGCTTTCTGAAGAAGAAGCCCTAAACCCTAAACCCTAAGCCAGTAGAAGCCGCAAAGGGGACTCGCCCTTTAAGGATTATTAGTTGCCCTTAGGGGTGGTGGGAGGGGGTCAAATAGTAATAGTACCCTATACCCTAAGCCCTAAACCCTGAAACCTGAACTTATAGGGCTGCAGAGGACATTATGACTATGATTTAAGGGTTTCCGAAAGTTCGGGGCTCCTTTTGGCGCGGCCCATAAAAGGGATCATGGTGTTTTTAAGGGGTCTGAACCCTAAACCCTCCCATTTCGAGAAACTCCCAAATTTTCGAAGCCGCTTAGCCTCTAGGCGTGTCGGGGTCCAGCAGACGAGGTACATGCGCGGGAATGTGGGACAGTGTGAGGCTTGAAACTTCAGTCTGCATGGATTTAGGGGCCTAGGGTCCCTGACCACAAACGGCGAGCACAAGGGTGCTAAGTATCTGGGGGTCTCGAAAATCACCAGTACCCCCTTTTTGTAGGTGACCAAGATGTACTGTAAAGTCCTGCCATTTTTTATGACAAAATGGAACATGAGAAGCAACATGGAAATTAGTACTAAATAGTAGGCTATAGGGTGAAGCCTAAACTACTACATCTATTTCTGACATGAGTAATGTTTTTGTTGGTGGTTGAACCTAGTAAGATTATATTCCTTATATTAACTACCATACCCCAAGAGGAGGATAGAATCCTACTCTGTAATGGGTACCATAGCATCGCCATATAAAATATTACTCACATGATGTTCAGGTGTATTTGGGGTCCGCCATACAGGAACTATGCAAGGAATCTAGGTCATCGTCAGGCTTCTACGTTTCGGGTTTAGGGTTTAGGTAGGCAACTCGTAAGGGATTGGGACAATATACATTGCCACTACTGTTTCTACTGCTATTGCTGTTATTGCTGTGACTCCGCTTTACACCCAAAACCCTGAATCTTACTCATCCCTTCATCCTAATATTAAACACCTCCACGCGGCATGTTCAACCTTGAATATTCATTCCCTATAAGAGACCTTGTATATGGGGGGGAGCATATTCAATATTAGAGGTGGTGGCGTTCACGTGTTCAATATAAGTATGGAGGAATTACTTATAGACAATAGCCCAAGGTTGGATGGGTGGTATAAAGAGACTAGAGCCTACGGTTTACGGCTTGTCCAAGTCAAGGGGTGACAGCCTAGAAGGCTCATATGCCCTATAAACCCTCAACCCTAAAGCCTAGGGGACCAAGATTCTAATCCCTAAACCCTAAACCTTAAACCCTAAACCGTAAACCCTAAGCCTTAAACCCTAAACTGCGGTTTAGGGTTTGGATCCCTTGTATCCCCTCGAAAGCATCTGGCCCATAGCCAGGCATTCAACTCAAACCGTGGACCTTTGTTGTGAGCCATAGTCTGAACTCCTGGTTTAGGGTTTGGGGGCCTGAACTCCTAGTATCCCCTTAATAGCCCCCATAACACCCCCCTATATACCCCATAAAACCCCTTTTTAGGGAGCTGAGATTAAAGCTCTTCCGAGAATCGCGTGGTATACCTTGCCTTACAGTTGTTGGTCAGGATGTCGTGGAGTAGTACATTGGAAGATTACAAACGGATCACCAGGTTCCCCAGTAAGTCATTAATAATAAGGGTACCCTTTTCCTAGTGTTCATCAGCTTTAGCAAGGAGACTCACTCAACAAAAAACAAGGAAGAGGGTACTACAGGTTATTACAGGGTACTTAGATAACCATGGGAATCCACTCCGCCAGTTCTCGGCCACCAGTCACTAGTAAGATACACCTAGATGCGCCCACACTGCTTCTTCGCAAGTCTTTGGCAAAGTCAGCCCGCAAGACACCCCCCTTTTCTGTCAGCACAACGAATGCTGAGCTGTGGGCTTAGGTTCGGGTGAGTCCGTTCCCCTCTCCGCAAACCCTCATGGAACCCAAACAAATGCTTTTGCAACCCCTCTGTTTCAGATCATCTCCATTTGTGGGTCCCTGCAATCATCCCCAAACCCTTAAGCGGGCACTAAACCCTAAACCTTAACCCTAAACTTGCATGTTCCTGATGCCACGAGACTGGGGGACAAAGGTATCTAGACTGTCTAGAATATGTGATCAAGGCACGTCTCTCAGATCCAAATGCAGTTCCGGCAGTTTTTTGGGCTTATTGAGGATCTGTCAGACTATGAAGGTGCGAGATTCACTAACTTCAAGAATAGCTTCTGCATCTGCAAACCGGATGTGTACAGGGGGGAGTCGCACTCGAGGAGCTCTCGGCAAAGGCAGATCTGGAAGTTCCAAATTTACGCTAAATCCTCAACCCAAAACCCTAAACCCTATTCCATTCTCCTACTTGGACCCCTTGGGGATTCTTGGTCCCAAATCGCCAACCTGCCAGGCCAAGGAACCACGGTACGGTGGCAGATAGCCTGGAAACTCCCACATCTGCATGCCTTGATTTCCCTTGGGGTCAAAATCGCGCAAAGGGCCCAGACTACAACTGTTTGAAAATTCTATGCTTCGAGCCCCAAGGTTAAATGCTTGCAGCTCAGAACGAGCGATAGCTCCGCGCGTGGCCCCCTATCTGTGGCGTGCGCAGAACCAGTACCCATGAGCGTACATACAATGTTTATTCAAAGTCTATTCCACCGGCCGATTGCTCTTCGTGCTGCGATGCGGTGAAGCCCCTGACCCGCGACATCCCGCGACGAACCCTAGCCCTAAACCCTAAACCCTAAAAGAACACCCCCGAGTCTGCCACCAGCCCTGCTTATAACAGTCAGTCCTTGCAAGCATGCCAAAATCTATGGAAACTCCCCCTGCTGTCCACGCCGCTTTAAGGGATGGATCCTTCAACTAGTCCCTTCAAATAGTTCCTATGTAATCCTCATTTGTTGTGGCTTCCGTTTTGTTTTTCATTCCTTCATTCCCTGCTAGCCTATACCTAAACCTAAACCCCTAAACCCTACACCCTCAACCTTATCTGGTAAGAGCCATAAACGTCCCACACATATGGGCTCAATACCACTGCTGGGGGGCATTTAAGAAGCGCCCGAGGCTTTGGGGTTGAGGGTCTTCCCTCAGCAGTACAAGTAGTCCCCCTTAAGTAGATAGAATATAGGGTTTGGGGTTTAGGACTATAGTCCCCCTTAAGTAGATAGAATATGTCGTGGGGTAGATTATGATAAGATCCCCATATACCGCGCATTCTATTTACTTAAGGGGGCTATACCCTGCCTTCCTTTGACCCACACTGGCCGAATACAATAGCGGGAAGGGCTTAGTCCATCAAGAAGGCGGTGAGAGCTGGAAACTCGGGTGTGCTCTAGTTTTCGATCTACTCAACCTATACCCACGTGGTAGCTTCCACGGCAGAAGGGCCCTGAATAGGTATGGGTGATATGGTGATTCCTCAGCTACGGAAGTTAGAAAAGGGCAATTTCTGCAATAATGGTAGTCCCTGCAGCGTGAGGTTTAAGCTTCCGTTGGTGTCTCTACAGTTTCCGCATCATAGAAAAGGCCAAAGCTTAAACCTGGGGGGGGCGGTTGCCTGTGTGTCCCTCAAACGTGATGAGATCCAAGCCGAAGCCGGTAGAGTCCTAGAGTCCCCCTTGTCGGATGCGCTCAGGAGGCTGTTAGGAGCTCCAGGGCGAAGTCCTTAACCCTGCAATCTACAAACCAAAGAGGGTTTAGGGTTCAGGGAAGAGAGCTAATTCTTCACAATCTTACGCATTTCGAGCGGAAGTGAGCCCTACACCCCAAACCAGTCCTCCGCAGCGTCCACGCCTTAGGGATCCTCTCTACTTTTAAGGCCATAGTAGTTTCCCTGAAATAGGCGGGACCCCAATATAGACCCCAAAAATATTCAAATCCTTATTATTGGGACCGCCATGGTGGTGCCCCTAATTTTGGGACACCCCCATATGGGCCTCCGAATCTTGCAACCAAAGTAGACCCTTTATTCTTCCTACCTTTTGCGGTGGGTAAGGGTACAGACCAGACCAGACCAGGCCGGTTTTCTTCCGAGGAATGGGATCTAAACAAGAACCTATAGTCCCCTTTAAGTAGATAGAATATGGCTTATATAGGGATCCTATTATGATATTGGGGAATTCCATGTTCTAGCTTGGATTCAGAGTTTACTGAGGTGCTCTAAGATTATTCAGGAACTTACTTGCAGTAAATTACCACATTTATGGCTATATACCCACACCTTAGATAAGAAGATTATACCGGAGCTTTTTTTAGGCTAAAGTCTAAACTCTTAGTATCCCCCTCAGTAAGCCTTGTAGTAGTCCCCTATATAATCCCAATATAACCGCCCTTAAGGAGTTTAGCCTATAGTAGCTCATTTACGTCCGTGAGAGCAACCCTGTTTAGGGCTCGGTGGAGGTAGGTTTGCCTTCGGAGATTCCGGCATGAGCCCTGTGATACGGATCTAGGTAGGCATACGTTATCCAGAACAGTTACTATAGGCAGATGATGTGGGTCATAACCTGGCTTTAACTTGAATGCGATCCTACCTAAATAGCGTCAGGGCACCAGAAGAATGCTTTAATTGCCGAAAAAACCCAAGTACTCATGCAGACTGGGTCGTAGTGCTTCCTTTTTTGGTCGGGGTTGGGGCGTCCTTAGCCCTATCAAAGTTTGAGCCCTGTGGACATGTTGTTTGATGTATGAGAATACATTTGTTTACTTCGGCCCTTCTTGTTTAAGAATGCCGTTTACTACCTCAGCCCTATCTTGCCCCGTCAGCCACCCGCCAGAGTAGCACTAACTCAAACAGTTGTATCATCCCCTGCCTAGTAACAACCTCTTGGCCCCCCTATAATCCCTTAATCAAAGAGGTTCAGGGTTTACGGTTTATACGCGGCACTAGGCAAAATGTAGCAGAGGGTTGTCATTTGGAGGACGGGTTACTCTGGTCATGATTCTCGTAAGGGCAATTGAAACGTCGCGTTTTGTCAGGGATTCACATCATAGGCCGGTAGCGTGTGTGGACAACCTGCGTGCGTCGGAAGTATGCCTCAACCTGTTCCTTGGAACATTGCTGGCATGGCAGGGGGGAGGGCAGTTGACAATTCGCTTACCCCTAAACCCTACAGTGTCCCGGCCCCCACAAAGGTTCCATTATTTATAGATTCAAGAATTCAAGGTTGGTCAGCATGGAGGGCTTCTCTTCGACAGAAGACATGAAGGCTCACTGGCGCTTGCGTGGAGCAACTGCAACCCTTATATGAGCTGGCGTCAAAATTACTTGTCTGTGGTAATGGTGGAAATCATTTAGGGTGCCCCGTATCGTCTTGCAGGTCTGGGAGGTATCGTTTTGGGGTATCGTTTTTTAGGGTGCCCCGTATCGTTTTGCAGTGGTTTGAACATATCTCTACTCATTGAACAACC